>JARSSU010013961.1:0-15755 GCA_029619165.1 Eurosta solidaginis | reverse complement strand
ACTCTATCAGGCCTGTTCTGAATTCCGACTCGGAATGAAAAGTAAAACGACATTGATTTCGACTCGGTTTCTATTTGGTGTTCTCAATTCCGATTGTAAAAAATCGATTCGAAGTCGATTTCGAATCGTTTTCATTCCGATTCGGTAACCAGTTTAATCAGCTGTTTTTGTTATGTGTTTTGTTTTAAGTATCATAAAATTTATTTTAATTAAAAATGCCTGCAGATATGGTTTTTGGATGCGCAGACGCAAGAAGACGTGCTATTGTGCGTGCGAATCGTAAAAATGCGCTGGATCGGAATTCAGAACAGGTCGACTTCATTTCGATCAGCATCGATTTGTTTGCCTAATAGATTTCTTGATAGAGTTTTTAAAGAAAGATTTATTATGCCAATTTACCTCAAATTATATAAAAAATACATACAACTCTTCCCAATAAAATGAAGAATTAAAAAAAAGTTATTTGAAAGACAAATATCGCAACATTTGTGTATAATCTGCCAATTAATTTTCATTCCGAACTGCTCAGAGGCAATACTTTTCAAACCGATAATTTTTGGGTCGGAATCGAAATTGAGAACACCAATCCATTTCGATTCCGAAAAAATGATCGGAATCGGAATTCAGAACCGGCCTGTATATTCACAACCGCCGCTGTATGTATGACAATCTTTAACTCGAAGTAAAATAGAACAAAAGATGAAAGAATTAGCAAAAAAGGTATAAAGAAAAAGACACGCTGTCTGACGCAACACCGAAGTGTAAGAAGTAAAATAAAATAAATAAAAGAGTTCAACAAATAATAAATAAGCAACAATGAAATGTAATTATGAAGTTATGCGATAACATTATGATGAGAGTGAATTGAAGTGTAAAGACAGCAAGAAGAGACTCGTACGCGGTTCCGACGAGATTAAAATTGAAAGTTTGAACCATAGAAAGGGGAAATAGGAAAGGGGAACGCTAGAGTTATAGAAAAACCAATTTGCCTAAAGCGTTAATAAATTAAATACATAATCTAAACGCGACCAAATATCGCGACTAAATACCGATTAAACATTCACTACTTCGGCCAACATTAAACAGGTTCTATGTTACACAAAATTGTTTGGATGTGTCTTTCTGAAAATTTCGGGATTATGTCGGGTGGGATTTGAAAGTCGGGATTGTTATAATTTCTTTCAAGCATTATCATTCTCTATCATTATCAAGCATTGAAAGAATTTCAGAAATTTTTTAATTAGGCTCACGGACATATGCTATAGAGACCGGATTAGAGTTCAACGCGTTTAGTAATTTTTAACACGCTTATATTAGCTTCACTTTGATATATGCCTGTTTCTAACTTTTTAGGCTAGGCGCGCAAAGGAGAGTTAGACTCATCTAGCGGCAATTATTGAATACTCGCGGCAGTGGTTGAATAACTCGCTACAAAACGACCTTGCAAAAATCGCGAGTACTCCATACATGCTCGAGTGCTCCAAAATTAACCACAATTATCATACAAAAAATATGGTCCAATAACATTGCGATGTCCTAGGACCGGATCATATACTCCAGCTCCGCATTTCATCAGAGTAATCCATGCAGTACCCACAGTCCAATAAACATCTTGTAGTGATTACAATCGTTAAAAACGAGCAATGATCGGCTTACAAACATGTCGTGTAGAAACATGATGTGGTCCATCGCTGCATTACAGTGGGAGTAGAATGGTAAGTACTCCAGTGGACCACATGGTCCAAACGATTTTTGCAGAGGAGTTGTCGCTTACCCTGCAAAAATCGCGAGTACTCCATGCATGCATGTATGGAGTACTCGCTATGGACCAACCGAGTACTCCAAAATTAACAACACAATTCATACAAAAAATATGGTCCAATTAACATTGCGATGTCCTAGGACGGGACCATATACTCCAGCTCCGCATTACATCAGAGTAATCCATGGAGTACCCACAGTGCAATAAACATCGTGTAGTGAGTACAATCGTTAAAAACGAGCATGATCGGCTTACAACATGTTCGTGTAGAAACATCTATGTCTCTTTCTTCATCTAAATGTCTTTCTCCTTTCTTCATTTTTCTTCTCTCCAGTTCTTTTTATTCTTCTCCATCTCTTATTCCCAGTACCAGTCCAAGTCCCAATACATACACCATATTTTTTAATTCTGTTTCTTAGAAAAATAAAAACAACAAATTTTGTTTAACAATTTTGGGGTATGGAAAATATATAAGTTCTGGCTTTCAGACCTACCTAATATGCACACAAATTCAGAATCGGTCGAGCCTTTTCGAAGGAGTTCAACGAGAAACACTCTGACAACAACAATTTTATGAATAAGATATGAGAAAACTAAGCCAACCAATTTTTTAACAAGCTTTAAAAGAATTCGAAGTGTAGGAAATCTTCATAAACTATAATTTTCTAGTTATAATTTGAGAAGCTGTTTGAGTATGCAGGTTTGCAACCCAGTCAGGGCCCGTATTACGTGTTACGATCCGTGATCGAAACTCATTTTTTAAATCACAATAGCTCTTTAAAGGTGGATCGGATTAATGGCATTTTTGTACTAGCGACAAATAGTACTCGTTATATCCATTCTTTATTATAATTAAAAAAAGTTTGACAGTTGCATAGGTTATTACTTCAGTGAAAATCGTTTTCGGTCACTGATCGTAACACGTAATACGGGCCCTGATTTGTTTTAACAAAATACAAGCCGACTGCTGAGTGGAATATCTCTCGGCAGCAAGGTCGAAACGCCCTAATTCAGAATATCTTTTAAAAACGTCCTCTCATCTATTATATTGAATATTATAATTTAGAGAATATCGAGGTCTAGGCCACAGATTTCGTCAATATGCATTGAGTTATGCTCAGGTAGTGCTTTTTTGAAGAAAATTCTGAAATTTCTGAGTGGTTCCACTCACCATCCGAAGCTTGAAGTTTTTTCTATAATAAAAAGATAAAATTATACATCATTTTTTACAAAGGAAAATTTAACACACACCTTGAAAGACTATAAACTTATACTTTGTGTAGACTGAAATTAATTGGAATACAAAATTGAAGAATGTTTCCTAAATGGAAATTTAATGAATCACTCTTGGCTTTTTTGAATTCGCGTTTAAATAGTTTTCGTAAACAAAATAAAAAATATATTGTAACCTTCCGCCTAAGTTCGAATCACATAAGCTGTTGAAGATAATAACTCCAATATTTAATAATGCAAAATGGCCTTATTAAAGTACTTCACAATAAATAACTCTACTCTGCCCGACAGATTACGTGCTTAATCAAAACTGATTATTGCGCTCAGACTGTTGTTGCCTTTTATACTCTCTGATTTCTCTCGTTCGCATCTTCTAGGCGCTTCCATGTTCCAGACTCTACTAGTTGGCCGATCAGCTATCAAATTTCTCAGCTGTAACTACCATTGCACGATTTAGAGCTTCTCTCATAGCATACTTTCGGGAGTATCTCAGATATATGCATGTGGTTGTGCGTTGCTTCTCAGATGCGTTGTACGTATATATGTGTAGACATAATGATTGATTCGTTTATGTATATACAATTGACTGTCTGCTTTATTGTTGTTGTGATTTCATCAGACTATGGATGTGACTTTCACTTAGTGTCACTCATATTCTGTCACAATATAATAAAAAAACAAGTAAGGAAGGCTAAGTTCGGGTGTAACGAACATTACATACTCAGTTGAGAGACTGTGGAGACAAAGTAAGGGAAATCACCATGTTGTAAAAGGAACCTAGGGTAACCCTGGAATGTGTTTGTATGACATGTGTATCAAATGGAAGGTATTAAAGAGTATTTTAAGAGGAAGTGGGCCATAGATCTATAGATGGACGCCATTTAGGGATATCGCCATAAAGGTGGACCAGCCTGACTCGAGAATTTGTTTGTACGATATGGGTATCAAATGAAATGTGTTAATGATAATTTTAAAAGGGAGTGGGCCTAAGTTCTATAGGTGTACGTCTTTTCGAGATATCGCCATAAAGGTGGACCAGGGGTGACTCTAGAATTTATTTTGTACGATATGGGTATCAAATAAAAGGTATTAATGAGTATTTTAAAAGAGCGTGGGCCTAAGTTCTATAGATAGGACGCCTTTTCGAGATATCGCCATAAAGATGGAGCAGGAGTGACTCTAGAATTTGTTTGTACGATATGAGTATCAAATGAAAGTGTTAATGAGTATTTTAAGAGGCGTGGGCCTTAGTTCTATATGTGGACGCCTTTTCAGAGATATCGTCATAAACGTGGACCAGGGGTGACTGTAGAATGTTGTACTATATGGGTATCAAATGAAAGGTGTTAATGAGTATTTTAAAGGGAGTGGGCCTTAATTCTATAGGTGGATGCCTTTTCGGAATATCGTTATAAAAGTGGACCTGGGTTGACTCTAGAATGCGTTTGTACAATATGGGTATCAAATGAAAGGTGCTAATGAGTATTTTAAAAAGGGTGTGGGCCTTAGTTCTATAGGTGGACGCCTTTCGAGATATCGCCATAAAGGTGGACCAGGGGTGACTCTAGAATTTGTTTGTACGATATGCGTATCAAATGAAAGGTGTTAATGAGATTTTAAAAGGGAGTGGGCCTTAGTTCTATAGGTGGACGCTTTTCGAGATATCGCCATAAAGGCTGGGCCAGGGGTGACTCTAGCACTTTTGTGTACGATATGGGTATCAAATGAAAGGTGTTATGAGTATTTTAAAAGGTGTGGGCCTTAGTTCTATAGGTGTGATGCCTTTTCGAGATATCGCCATAAAGGTGGACCAGGGGTGACTCTAGAATTTGTTTGTACGCATATGGGTATCAAATGAAAGGTGTTAATGAGTATTTTAAAAAGGAGTGGGCCTTAGTTTCTATAGGTGGATGCTTTTTCGAGATATCGCCATAAAGTGGGCCAGGGGTGACTCTAGCACTTTGTTTGTACGATATGGGTATCAAATGAAAGGTGTTAATGAGTATTTTAAAAGGGTGTGGGCCTTAGTTCTATAGGATGTATGCCTTTTCGAGATATCGCCATAAAGGTGGGCCAGGGGTGACTCTAGAATTTTTTTGTACGATATGGATATCAAATGAAAGAGGTTAATGAGTATTTTAAAAAGGCGTGGGCCTGTGTTCTATAGGTGGACGCCTTTTCGAGATATCGACATAAGGTGGACCAGGGTGACTCTAGAATTTGTTTGTACGATATGGTATCAATGAAAGGTGTTAATGATATTTTAAAAAGGAGGGGCCTTAGTTCTATATGTGAACGCCTTTTCGAGATATCGCCATAAACGTGGACCAGGGGTGACTCTAGAATGTGGTTTTTACGATATGGGTATCAAATTAAAGGTATTAATGAGGGTTTTAAAAGGGAGTGGCCCTTAGTTGTATATGTGAAGGCGTTTTCGAGATATCTACCAAAATGTGGACCAGGGTGATCCAGAACATCATCTGTCGGGTACCGCTAGTTTATTTATATATGTAATACCACGTACAGTATTCCTTCCAAGATTCCAAGGGCTTTTGATTTCGTCCTGGCAAAACTTTTCATTTTCTTCTACTGAATATGGTAGGTGCACACCCATTTTACCAAGTTTTTTTCTAAAGTTATACTTGCATCAATAGACCATACAATTACCATGTTTCATCCATTTTTTCGTATTTGGTATATATAATTATGGCATTTTTTTCATTTTTCGTAATTTTCGATATCGAAAAAGTGGGCGTGGTCAGAGTCGGATTTCGGCCATTTTTTTATGCCAATACAAAGTGAGTTCAGATAAGTACGTGAACTGAGTTTAGTAAAGATATATCGATTTTTGCTCAAGTTATCGTGTTAACGGCCGAGCGGAAGACAGACGGTCGACTGTGTATAAAAAATGGGCGTGGCTTCAACCGACTTCGCCCTTTTTCACAGACAAACAGTTATCGTCCTAGAAGCTAAGCCAAGGATTGGTTAATTTTTGTTCGACTTATGGCATTACAAGCATCCTAGACAAATTAAATGAAAAAGGCGAAGGCCACGCCCATTTTGAAATTTTCTTTATTTTTGTATTTTTTTGCACCATATTATTACTGGAATTGAATGTTGGCATAATTTACTTATATGCTGTAAAGATATTAACTTTTCTTTTAAAAATTTGAATTAAAAAAAATTTTTTTGTTAAAAAGTGGGCGTGGTCGTTCTCCGATTTTGCTAATTTTTATTAAGCAGCACATAAAAGTAATAAGAGTAACTGTTCCTGCCCAAATTTCATCATTATATCTTCAACGACTGCCAAATTACAGCTTGCAAAACTTCTAAATTACTTCATTTAAAAGTGGGCGGTGCCACGCCCATTGTCCAAAATTTTACTAGTTTTTCTATTCTGCGTCATAAGCTCAACCCCATCTACCAAGTTTCATCGCTTAATGCGTATTTGGTAATGAATTATCGCACTTTTTCGATTTTTCGAAATTTTTCGATATCGAAAAAGTGGGGCGTGGTTATTGTCCGATATCGTTCATTTTAAATAACGATCTGAAATGACTGCCCAGAAAACCTACGTACCAAATTTCATCAAGATACCTCAAAATTTACTCAAGTTATCGTGTTAACGGACAGACGGACGGACGGACGGACATGGCTCAATCGAATTTTTTTTCGATACTGATGATTTGATATATGGAAGTCTATATCTATCTCGATTCCTTTATCACCTGTACAACCAACGCGTTATGCAATCAAAGTTAATATACTCTCGTGAGCTCTGCTCAACTGAGTATAATAATAGACGAATAGCCGAATGCAATTTGTTAATAATTTTTGTAGCTCTTGTCGCGTTCACAACTGTACCATGTGAGGGTTTTTTACGACAATATGCAAGCATCATTGCCAGTGTTGCCACTCAAAAACACATTACAGGTAGATTAGAAATATACCTTGGTATTCTCCCAAAAAATAGCGTATAGAACTATATCAACCAGACGTAATGGCTTTTATTGAACCACGGAAAAATTTCCCAACCAGAAACTTTAAATGATTTGTAAAATATACAAGAGCAAGGGTTTTAAAGTCGGATGCTAACCGAACATTATATCTTAATTAGTTCATTTGAGTTGAAATTACTCTAGAAATGATTAGTCAATCCAGCTTGACTCAGAATAGCGGGTTTATTCCCTTCACCTAACAAATAAAACCTATGGTAAATGAAACATATTACTGATACCAAACACATTTCGCGAAGATTCATATTCCAGTTCTTAAGTACCCCTTTTAAACCACTCTTTTATATAAAAAAACAGACGTGGGCTCAACCCACGTCGTTCTTGTACTTGTTTCCCCGGCTACATTCTACTTTAGCTCAACAAGACGAGCTTTCTCCTGTTCTATAAAGCTGAAAGTAGTAAGATGCCCATTTACTTCACCGACCCCTCATGTCCTAATTATTTTCTTACGTGACTGCGTACGTCCCGTAAATCCAATAGAACAATAATGCTAATGCCTCAGAGCCAACCCCACATAATAAAGGGCCGATGCCCAAGCCCCTTGTTTCCAATATAAAAAAATTAATATATTTTCCCATCTTCTTTTTCTATTACTCAGGTCTTGAGTTTTCAGAGATTATCTAGCAGATGTTATATCGTAGCCAACTTGATTTGGAATAACTCTCTTATCGAACTTCGGTAGTAATGAGGTAATGAAATGTGAATTCGAGTAGAAATTTAGATCCAAGTTTCGCATATAATCACCATTTTTCCTCAATCTATATCCAGCTATCAGAAACCAGAACCAAAATTTGATTAGAGCCCATGTCCCGTCCGTCAGGGCTGTCCAGATCTTAACACGATAAACTGACGGTAAATTCCTCTTCTTTGTAGATATTCAATCTGACTGATAATTTTAATTTTGCGCTATGTAGGTTCCTGCTGGCACTCATACTTACCTCTCAGATCGCTATCTGTGTAAGGGAACTCGACTCCACCCTCCGAGACTCATTATAACCCACAGCCCACTTTTCTTGCACGATATTCTAAAATTTCGAATCTAAAACAGGAATATCCCAATCAATGCCATAAGCTCATTGCCAACAGAAGGCACATGGCGATGTTAAACTTTGGTAGGTGTTACTTGACCTTATGACGCAGAATTATGACCCTAATTATGTAAAACGACTTTTCGGGACTAACATGGGCCCAGCCGGCAGCACGTTCTCCTCCCCCCCTTCCACCTTACCCATTCTACTCGTCCACAACCCCGAATTTCCCTCTCCCTTTCTTTTCCATCACTCCATTTCTATCAAAAGCAACATCGGATCCTGAACCTCCTTATGTCAAAAACCCTGTTAAAACGCTTGCCAAGCTGTTATATTTGGCATGCGCTGCATGAGAAACTAAATAACAATACGATGAAAACAATGGCCAGGCAAAGCTTACACACATCACTTCCGAATTCACTATCTCGCTCAATCATGGCTTAATAAAAATTAGCAAAAGCGAGGAGAACGAACAACTTCCCAATTTAAAAAAAAAATGAGTTCACTATTCTCATAAAAGTGCTATAAGTAAATCTGTCCAACTACTGTGATCCGACCACCACGCTAAACGGCTAATTGTGACAATAAAATACAAAAATAAAAGCAAAACTTTCAAAATGATGCGTGCTCGCCCTTTCTTCATTAAATGTCTAGAAGTACTTTTAATGCCATAAGTCGAACCAAAAAAATTTACCAATCCCTGTGTAAAGTCCTCAGACGGCTAGGGGCTTACGATTTATCAGGAAGCATAATGCTTTCTGCGCGAAAAAGGGCGTGAAATCGGATTTTGAAGCCACATGCCCAGTTTCTTTTACACACAGTCGTCCGCCCGCTTGTCTTCACCGCCACGGCACGTTTATACAGTACCGATAACTTGTAGCAACAAACGATATACCCTTTACTAATCTAGAGTTCAGACGGACTTACCTGGAACCACTTGTATTAGGTGTAAAAGACACATGGCCCCACGAATATCCACGACTCACTACAACCTCACGCCACAATTTGTCGATATTCGAACCTGCTCCTACGACCAAACAATGTAAACAAAAGGTACCACGCAATTCTATACCAAATACACGCGAAAAACGGGCATCGCAAACCTGGTAATCTGGAATGGATTAGTGCAGCAAATATACACTTGTCTATGTAGAAAAAAAACACACTCCTTTAAATGGTGTGACACATACACACAATCAGCTCACAGTGGTACGAACGCTAACCCCACCTGCGACAAAGTTCCCTGCAGGCGTAGGAATCACACGCGGTCGTGGATGCTCGCTCCTTGTGGCCAATGGACCGACATACCGTTACGTACTGATATTACCTATACTCAACAAAATACACAATTAGCACACGGCTACTAATCAGAAGAAGTTTACATGGGTCCACTCTGGTCCACATTTTGGGCGACTATCTCGAAAAACGCACCTTCACAGATACCAAAACACTACACCCTCACCCCATTTGCATTAAACCTACTTCATTTACATATTAATCTATGTTACCCATCACTCGTCCACCAAACATCTTCATTATAGAGGTACAACCCCCTGCGCATCAACCTTTGATGGCGACATGCACCCTAAATGGCGTCACCACTATAGAACATATTAACCACTCACCGATTAAGAATTATACTCGATTTAAATGTCCCTCTCAGATGTGATACAGCACGTCATTTACAAACACATTCCAGGGCTTACCATAGGTGTCGGGCGTTCATTTGTCCTACCATATGTGACAACTTTCCCCCTAGCTTTTGGAGTATGTTAACGGTTCGCGCTACACCCGAACAGTCTAGCCGTCATTAATGTGCTTCTTGTGTTATTACATGCCACTGGAACTGTACCAGCCAAATTAATAAAAAATACGCTCAGTTATGCACAAGACATCATATCTTTTTCTTATTCATCCACGAGCACCTTCGAAGCCATTCCTTATTATGTGCACAAGGCACACTCACCCTCACTCGCACGAATTTTGTTATGACTAGGCCCCTGTCTAATCGTCATTCTCTCAGATTTATAATAATAAACAATTGCGTTATGTAACAACGGATCTCTTAATCCACATGCCTGGCCCGGCATGTCACACACGTATCACAATTATGGGTATCTTTCAAAAAATCAGTGTAACTCTATACGAGTTTCACCACATATCAGTCCCACACATCCACATTTCAACATTCCTAGCGCTGTATTATAATGTGATGGATGGTTGAAAACAAATAGCTTGTTCTGCAAATGTATGATATCCGCAAACTGTGTAGCAAATTAAAATTGTGTGATCGACTTTAAAGAATGCGCAGGTAGAACAGGAAATATTGCCAAAAAATCTGGTAGATCTACCACAATATATGAAAGGTGATCGTTTCCGGATAGCATTCTGTATTGGCCACACATATATTCTATTCTAAATTACCACTCATAAACTGAATGAAATGGAAGGACATGAGTGCATAATTTTTTAAGAGGCCACCCGATTTCCATTTTGACTATGTAACCGAGACGATTTCGATGCTATACGCGACGAAGCGCAAATGATCTACAATAATGACAGAAACATATGTGAACAAACTTACCTAAAGCTGCTTAAATCAAACGATAAACAAAAATAAACCCTCTACGAAACAATGTTTACCAGATTGAGTTCAGCAGCATAGCTATCCAAACTATAAATCCTACATGTACACTCGTTTATCGAACTATATACTGACCTTAGCCATATGCGAAATGCGCATCTAAAACTTCGCGCAGTGCACGAAACCCGTTGCCACAACCTTTCACCTGGTTACATAAATAGAAAATCGAAAACTATGCTCATTTAGGTAATGAAAAAAATAAATGTACATTATGTATGTATGTGCGTTTTCAATATACTAATTGTAAGAATACGTAGCAAAGAACCCTCAAGCGACCCTAAACAACTGACAACTAGATAGCCACAAAACAACTTAATTTTGGACTGACTCCGGCTATATAATGCTCGTCGTGTTATAAACCGAAACTTTAAAATACAGAATAGATCTGTTCTGTCGGGACGACTAACTTTTCTAGATGCTTCTTCAATAAAGACATGCACAGCAGCGAGCGGAGTAACAAAAACAACGGTGACAATTTTTTTCATTGAATTAAATTAATCAGTATTTTAAAAATTGAATCATCGAGTCTTGGTCGTGTTGTCGCCCAGGCTCATAACGCCAGTAATGTCGTAACACAAATTTTTTAAACGTGAAACGAAAATCTCAGATACTACGCTTTCCCGACCGCACCCCAGAAAACACACTGCCATGTGTGAACTTACCAATATGTAGCATTAGAAAAACCTACATTCTTAGTTTAATTATCCCCATTATGTTGTAAGATAAACACATCTTTCCTGATGGTGGTACGGCCATGATGGAGATTAAAAGATACTTAAGAAATACCTATACGGGAGCACAACTAGTGGAATTTATCGACCGATTCTATTATGGATACTGTTGAAAACTTTAACGTGTATGTGATATGAGGATACCTGAGTTGGAAACAAGCACACCACTGCAATTAATATTAACAAATAACAGCAATAAAAATGGTGCCTAGGTAGAGACAACGAGTCGCGAAACTGGAAGTAGAATACGGTGCCCGAGCACACCCATAGCATGTTTGCAATAAAAGCGTAGACTACGTATTGCACCACACATGCTACAGTCACACACACGTGTGAGAAAAAAATGTTCCAGAATTCCTAATGTTCATAAATGACAAAAGTTTTTTGCACACAACTCCATCAGTGTCGTGCCTATATGAAACAGCAACCCAGCTACACCAGTCATAGATGTCACGTGCTTCCCTTTGTAATTCATTATTAAATCCTAAACACCCATTTGAGCCCTGTTTGTTGTCTTTTTAATGCAGAAAAAGTGCCACAGTTGTCTTAAAGTCAGGCACGATGAGCAAGACAAAAGAAATTAAGAACAAATAAAAAAACCTGCGCCAGCCTAGTTAATACAGATTATTAAAAGTGGTGTGTTCCGTAATGTTTTTATAACACGTCCGCTTCAAACCGATAAAAATCGTGTCAACTCGTATACTGATTCAGCCGGTTATATGTAATCAAGAAGGATATGAAAAGAGCTTTTCAATTGTAATAAAAATTAACTTTAGGATAAGAATGCTGTACCAAAAGTGGTTAAATAAAGGCTTTATTGCACAGATTATCAATGTGCAGTAAATTTTAATCTCAGTAGTCATACAGGATAAAGGGTCATCTAATACAAGTAAACTAGCGTGATTTGAGATTTACTTGCTATTGCACCAACGAAATATTACGAATTGAGGCCGCATTGTAGATGAAATTCCTGATACTACTATGACTTCCTAGCGGCCACGCCGGGACCTCAGGCATTTCTTTCGTTTCGCCGCCATTCTTATATTGAATGGGATTTTACAAATCGCATCGTCGTTTCTTTTAACGAATATTGAAAGCATTTTTGATATTTGTTGTTTGATTCCGAAAGGCAGCGAAAAATTGGCCGGTGCATAATTTTTAAAAGAAAATTGCTCAACACGACCTCACGTTTGTTTATACACAGCGACGAGCGGATGCACGCAGTTCATGTGCCTGAGCGAAAAAAACGTGGAATACATACATATATGTTGCAATGCAGTGTGCGAACTACGAACCTGACTGAAGAAAAGTGCAGGAACAGGGTCTCATGTAATGGTGCCCGTATAGAAATAAATTATTAAAAGTCAATATCTGAAATTTGACATCTCGCAATAGAGCTTTTATTATCGCATTCATGAAAGCGACCTGAGTACTTGGAACATTCCAAAACATATTTAATAGGCCAAAATACAGATATGAAAACAGTTTCCGCTGGGGGCTAATTGAACTCGGATGTATTGGTTTCAAAAATAACTCTATGCAAGAGGGGTTTGATAATCTTGACGATCAATACGTGGATTATTAAAAATGTTTAAACAACTTTCTTTATAGCCAAAGTAACATTACATCCATGATTCACGTTGAATTGTAATCTCCGCACACCCGCCTGTGGAAATCGTCTGAATACAATAAGCAATTTACTGGAAACTTTTTTTTTTTTTTATGTACTGGAACCTTACACGTGTGTACATAATGTTTACAGTAACTGTTTTTCACCGTAGTCCCTGGAATTTTTATAGTTTCGCCTTTATCGATATAAACAGCATTGTATTAGCTATTGTTAAAACTATCTCAAAATCAAAATTTCCATCTACTGTTTAGCCAACTTGATGAATCGGCGCGGTAGCAGGCCCCTCATCAGTGACTGGGAAACATAGCAATCGACGACGAATGTGACTCCATCAGGAAGAAAATACGTAGCATAGCAGGGCCGCAAAGTTGGCTCAAGATCATGTCGCAAAATCCTAAAACAGAGAGGAAAACTTAATGCCTGCATCTCAACGAATGGGATACTATAACGGACACCCTTCATGGCGACACGTGCACTATTAATGTAGAAAGTTGGACCGTCAAAACAATTTCTCCGGTTAACAAACACTTTGGAGACATTTAGTCGTATTGAGTTCTTTATTGACGTCCAGTATCAATCTAAAACTAACTTGCCTGTGTGTAAAGGTTTAAGGACAGACATTTTACATTTCAATCACTCTTGTTATTATTTTACGCGATAACACAATAAGATTATATTAACCCACTTTCGTACAAAACTAGTACCGCGTTGCACTAAAAACACTGACAACAAACATTTAAAATCTTCTCTTACAAAGCCGTACCATTAAAGCACTTGGACCAAACTTGGCACGAGGATTGCGTTTGTGTGAGTGCAGGACCGTGTCAAAAAGCCCTTCCAGTATGGTTAACCTCACTTCTATGAGCGTGAAGGAACAAGCCCATACTGGTCTAAACGCAGGATTTCAGTATAGCAGGAAATTATTTGCGGCACGCTGATGCTGGCTGGCACTTAAACCAATTCAC
The DNA here is from genome assembly GCA_029619165.1 of Eurosta solidaginis. Lineage (NCBI taxonomy): Eukaryota > Metazoa > Arthropoda > Insecta > Diptera > Tephritidae > Eurosta > Eurosta solidaginis. Next base: position 1,746 of record JARSSU010013961.1, on the reverse strand, counting down.
AGATAACAGACAAAATTCGTGGCGTTGTTACAGCACACGAACAATGCCCATTAGGGTCGACTGTTCAAATGCAAGAGTGAAGAAATGACTCACAAAGGAAGTGGGCAGTCGCATAATTTAAAAGTATATACATTCTATAAATATTTTTTTTTTTTTAGAATATGGCGCCAATCACATCACGGGAGCATTATTTGCTTGTTGAAGAGAGACAAACCACCGTATGCCAACAGAATGCTCAGCTAACTAGAGGAAAATGATTGAGCAGCAAGCACAATCAGAAATTAATTGCACAGCAATCGAGGACAATGCGGGATTGGAGAGGCCGTGCATGAGACTTGTTCACTAATTGACTCGTGGCACAATTTATATTTATATGAAATATATTTTGGGCTCAACTCGAATAACAAAGCGAGCAAAAAGTGAAAGTGTCTAATCAACTTGTACTAAGTATACACTGCTCAACTCGAGCAGCATAAAAAGAAGCTGTTGGCCAGTGTCCTGCGATAAATGGAAGCAAATTATTGCTGAGAATGGCGTTAATACACAACAACACTCATTAGCACATACACAAGCGAACGAATTGTAATAGATACCACAATCCAAAGTCCACACAGTAACGGTTGAGATATGTAGTAATCTCAACCACATAGGCTATGGATTCACATGAACATCGAACGTAGTCTCCCCCGGAAAAACATTCAATGATGTAAAATTGTTAAAGAACATACTTAGGTACATAATGATCGACGAACACGGACCCTCATTTACTGTACTGTAACTCGTATTAGTCGATACTCAGCGCGACGGTCTGGAGCGTAAGCATTATTAACACTTACATGCAGGTCATACATTTCTAATCTGTACCAAATTTTTTGTTTATTTTGTCATCTTGCTTCGTTTCAAAGGGAATTTCTTTCTGTCTTATTATCTTTGTATTTGTGACACTGGGAACGAACTAAAACAATCTCTCAAAGTTTGGATGTTTTTTTTTTATCATTATAACCCTTTTGTATTATACACAAGAAACGTGCACACTCATAAAATAATTATAGCAAATATTGTCCAACTAATTTTCTTTTTTTTTTAAGTAACAACAAAAAAATTTATTTCGGTCTTTTTTTCCCGCGTAGTCTTTGATTTTCTGCTTTATACCTATCCTCAATTATACCACCGTCCCCGCGATGACAAAAATTAAAAAAAAAACCTAAAACTTCCAACAACGCTAAAAATTGAACATGTATTGTTACCCAAAGCTTATAATTCTATATAATTGATTGTTGTTTCAAATCACAAGTGTTAACAAAGAACATCCTTAAATCTGATTGTTTGTGAAACTAGGTGTCCAAATTAAACCCTGAAAATTTAGATAGAATACACCTTAAACAAACAACCATTCCACCCTAAAATTCGGTAAGTTCTGAAAAAAACTAGATAGGTCTGAGTACACAAACTTGAAGTGATTAAAAGCACACAACTGTGTACACAGCACGCAAACCTGGTAAACCGTGCGTAATAGTGCCATAGCGCACGATCATATGCGAAGATCTTTGTTGACCAGTGGTTCATGCTACGACGCACTTTTACGACTGTTTCTAAAACACATGCCCTGGCGCGCTACGTAGGCATTTGAGAGTTTCAATAAATGTAAGCCTTCGATACTTTCACACAAACGTTATTAAGCAAATTTACGTTAGCAATTCGTTCAAAACCTTTCTAGCTATGCATTATTCAATCGTTTTGGTAAGT
>JARSSU010013960.1:0-19904 GCA_029619165.1 Eurosta solidaginis | reverse complement strand
GATTTGCATTTGTTTGGCTATTTGCCTATCTTACGTGTTTAGCAAGCAATTTGCTTACAAACATAGATATATAAAAAAAGATAAAGCATCATTATAGCAAATAGAAACCAAACAATAGATTTTGTGCATTAATTTAGTTGACTTCTCTTACTTTGTTTCTACTACATTTTGCGATTTTCTACCCTCTCTGCGATCCTTCTTAAGTGGTGACCACCACGAACCGACACTTAACATATTTTAGTTAAATACATTTTTTGTTTGATGTGCGACATTTACGAACCATTTCAGCTGGGACAAGGCTTTTTATCATTACAAAAACTCATGCCATCGTTATCTAACTTTAATAGGAATTGTGTGCGTAGAATTTTCCATTTCCGTAGACATATTGACGCTTCCTTCCGTATATTCGTTGTATATGTTTTAAGTATTTTGTGATTATTTTGTGGTTATTTTGTCTTATTTTATTTTGTTACCAAAGACTTCGCCTCCTCTTTGGTGTGCGGTTACAGGACATTAAACAAATTAAGATTGAATCAACAAAGCATTTAGAGAACAGTAGAAATGACAGTCTTAAGAGTGTTATTTTTTTTTGATAGATATATTGAATTAATTATAATAAGAAAACGTGCTTGTAATATGAATCTTTTAGATAAGTTCATTCAACCAAAATGAACAAATATAGTTACATATTTATGTAAAGTAGCGTGCAAAACAAAAAATCTTATATATTATTTCTAATTGCTGTTTTTATGTGCAGGTCCACATTTCGGTCTTATTTGGAATCCAAATCTATAAGCAACGTCTTGATTGTAAAGGTCGAGATTCGTGCTATTAGCGAACTTTGGGCATTATTGGTCGTAGTGGTTTTGTTTAGCAATATTTCATGAACATAATTTGTCGAAAATAACACAAAGAAAAGTATTTGAACTATGGCACTATTGCGAATACTTGATTAGAACTAAACACTGCATTTACCGGCAGTTGCTAACATTCCCCAGATGCCACAGCAATCGCATGCAAGTTTATAGATGTTTGAGTGTTGATTGATAACCGGGCAGTTGCTAAAATTCGCCAGATGGCAGCGCGAGCGCACGTAAGTTTTTATTGATGGATGACTGATAAATGGGAACAGCTGATTTCTGTTCATATTTGGTATGAGACTTTTTATATTTGTTGCGCAAGATGCGCACGGGTCCGGCTAGTAAGTGTTAAAATTTATCAAATTTCGTCATTTTGTTTGACGTTTTACTAGTTGTTCCAAGCATATATTGAATCCAATACCGATTCATACAGATCATACTATCTACCGCACCTGCCAGAAAAGATATATCCTGATCATTTTTATTTGGTTTAAAATACGGTTACCACCGAAACAGACAACATAGTTTTTCTACTATAAGGACTTAAGCCTTTGATAGGGCAGGCATAGCACGCCTTAGTTGCGTTTTACTTGAAAAGAGCCTTGCCTTCACCGGGCCGCCTTGCACTGTAACGGTGGCCTTACTGCAGGAAAGGGCGTTGATTCCACGAGATATTTATAAGCCTAAGGGGGAAAAATATACCTCCGTCCAATATTGGTAGTTGAATGAAAATACCCAACAAATAATTTAAAAATTTCCAAAGACTAATTTTGTTGAGGTGGCAGTGCTGTTTCAGCGTTTGACAAATTATATCATTGACTATTTTAGTTAGTGTCAACTAATACCAAAGTAGAATTAACATATTTTTTTTTGTCTCATGACGGTAACTATGCAAACCACTCTGTTATAGTTGTGTTAACCGTGATGTATATGGGAACGATTTTCCGTCATCACTTGTCAAATTTGGTTTCGAGACAAACCGGTGTAGGCGTTGTGCCATCATCAGTGTCGATTTTCGTTCTGATCTGTTGTTGTCTTTGTCTTGTATTTATAGTTCGTAGGTAACCGTGCTTTGCCCCATTCAATGGGCACGACCACTCGCAAATTGTCATCAAAGTCCTCTAACGGGAGTCAAAGAAAACTGGCAGTTTTAACAGGGGCGGACCATAAAGAAAGTGATGTTAGAAGCGTAGGTTCCACAATACAATCGAAAAGATGGTTTGTGAGGTGTCATCTTGGTGTCATGGGGCACGACAGATATTACGTATTTTGGGGTTGATTGTCGACAAGTAAGAGTTTCACCTGTTACTGATTCTGTATATGTAAGAGTTTAACCTGTTACAGTATCCAGAACGAAATTGGTCTAGGGTGACTCGTGTCTGCCTTGGTAGCGTGTTCTTTTTTTCTGAAAGAGAAGGATATTGTATATTAACAACTAGGATTTACCGGCAAAGGCATTTACCGATTCTGTGTGGATTTTGTTTAAGGCCTCTTTATTCTTGTCTGGATCAAACGGCTGTGCTGGCTTAAGGACCCCGTAGAGGCTAGATCAAGCTAGAGTGTCCTCGTTTGTGAGAGTTTAGCAAAAACTGCTGTTAAAAATTTTGTTGTTCTCTTTAATATTGAGCTCTTTAGCCTTCCTATGTAGGTGGTGTTCATTGGTCATGAGGATATATCCCGTGGTAGTTCTGATTGCGGTATTTTCCAGACCAGGCGACCAACTGGTGACGCCTTGCACATGAACGGTAGGCCAATTGCTTTGTACGTGGTAAGCAACATTTCTTTATATTTTCCCAGGGGCTGCCGGCAAGGGACTTGAGGATTTTGTTGCGGCTTTGGACTTTAGATGCAATTTCGGTGGCATGTGCCTTTAAGGTGAGAGTATTATCGATCGTTACCCCTAAAATCTTTATGTGACCGATAGTCTGTAGCATGACACCATCGACGTGAACGTCCAATATCTAAATCATCTGTTCCTTCCACGTCTCAAACAGAGTAGGCGTGGATTTTGTCAGTGATAATGCCAGGTTGAGCGAGGTGAAGAAACTAGAAAGAGACCGGAGAGATAGATGTTTATTTTATAAACTAATTCATTTATTGAAGGACCAGGTCCCGTTGTCATAATCTTGCAGTCATCGGCATAGAAAATTATTGTGACTCCATCTGGTAGGGAAGGGAACTTTGATATGTAGAAATTAAATAGAAGCAGGAATAAGATTTTCTTAATTGAACCGACGCTTTTCGACCATTCAGTTAATTTGCTGTCCATCTTTTTAGACATCCTTTTATACAAAGGGGAAAGTGTGAGCCTGCAATGCCTTGGAGTGGCGTACCGTGGTTGACTGTGCCAAAAGCGATTTAGTCTGTAAATTATCGGAGTTTTTATGGCGTTTAGCGCGGTGATGCTATGCATTTTTCGGAATCCATGTTGATGGGTGGCTTGGAGAAGTATCGCCGTGAAATAAGGGAGCAGGACGGTTTCCAATGTCTTTGCTGCTGGCGGAAGGAGTGATATCGGTCGATTTTCCTTCAGAACCAAGGTGTTTTTGCATTGCCATGGCTATTCCCTCTGGGCCTAAAGATTTAGAGGGCTTAGCCTTTTTGATGGCTTCTTCAACATCTGTGGGGTGATTGTTATGGGTGACACGTCGTGTTTATGTTTATGTGCCCGTTTTTTACCACCACGTCTGGCCTTGTTTACTGAAGGATGCATTATTAGTTGTCGGCAAAAGGCACTTGCGCATTTCTTTGAATTCGATAAATTATTGTCGCCGAAAGCGATGGATACTTTATCATTGTGTTTTGTTGGATTGGACAAGGATTTGATGGTTGACCACAGCTTACCAACACCCACGGAGAAGTTGTGGGTTATAAGATACTCCTCCCATTCGGCACGTTTGTGCTCATTTACCAGCCGCATCAAATCAAAGTTGAGACCCCTAATTTGGGGGTCTATAGGGTCGAGCTCTCTCGCCAGGTCACGTTGTCTTGCTAAGTTTGCAGCTTCAGCTGGGAAATGCGGAAAGATTTCTACCGCCCGGAATTAAGCGTGCAGAAGCTGAAGCGATGATCTTTTGGAACGCACGCACGCCTTGACGGACATCAGTCGGAATGGGGAGAACAGCAAAAGATTGATTTGTGAAGGTTGTGCAGCCTTCCAAGTTAGCTTTTTTAAAATTTATAAAAGTCCTCTTTTCAGAGGTTGTACAATAAGCAGGGTTCTGTATTGCAAGTATAATGGACAGGTGGTCAGAAGCTAAAGTAAACATCGGCTGCTGTTCGATTCATGCCTGTGCGTACGATGGAGTTATCTGGCGAGCCGTGACAGTTACCTGCAACTCTAGTGGGGTACCGCCGTTTATCGTGCAGAAAAGTTGTTTTGTGTATTTGCTCTGCTAGCTGCCTGCCTCTAGTGTCATCTATTACGCTCGAATGCCAAAGGTCGTGGTGAGCGTTGAAATCCCTTTCGAAAAGAATCCGAAATATCGAAAAAGTTTTACGAACATTTCTAACCTTTTTTTAGAGTTTTCTGCATTTATTATACTTATTATAGTCTAGAATTGATAGTACTAAAAAATCGCATATACAAAAAAAATTTTAGAAAATATAAATAAAAAGTTCGAAACTTTATCGAGTTTTCGAACTTTTTCGACACTGTTTATGCAATTGACTTGTATAGTTTCAATAGCAAAATTCATTGAAGCTTTTCCTAAAATAACGAAAATAAAAAGAAAAGCATTTAATTCACGGAATTTAATAATAAATCGCCACTGCTATTTTCGTGTTCGCTGCTGTATATATGTGCAAGATTCCTTGCGGGTAGTGCTTTTGATATCCGATTCTTTGATACAGATATGAGGAGCTAACTGTTATTTTTTTTTACGGTTTCCTAGCTCAGTTCACAGGGACGCCCACAAGGAGAAAATCGATATTTAATTTGGTTTAACCGTACAATGTTGCAATTAAAAAATTACTTTTTTTTGTCATTTATTATTGACGATAGCTTACCTCCCGGTTGTTTAATAAGACATGTAGAAATGAGAGTGGACAAACATAAATATAACTAAAAATGCGTAAATTTTTTTTAGTTATCATGAGAGCCCTTTGCTTAAGATCGTTTAAAAAAATCTTGTTAATCATAAACTCTTTATTGGACCTTTCTCTCGTCGCTGCCCATATAAAGTAACAAAAGATCCAAAATCCCAACACCTTTATTTTAAATAATTTGTTTCCAAATATCACTGCATTTTATCCTATCTTAAGGGGATCTTTTCTGACTGAAAACTGTCTTTTGGTCTGACGTGTACATGAAAATCGCCGATACATGTGTATTTTTATTTTTTCTCCCTCTTCCGAAAAAGTATATTTAGTTCATAGGAAAGAATGTGTGTAACGCGGTGTAATGAGTAACACAGCTTTAAGTGGAAGCAGCAATTGGAATAGGTCCTAGAAAGGTTTTAGTGTTTGCCAAGAGGACGGCGTTATTTAATAACATTCGTCCTGGTTTTTGATAGGGTCTTTAGTATGGCCGTTATCCAATTTTCTGGTAACGCCATGGGCTCATTCAGTCTATGTGGAGCCAGTACTACCTAACCTTACCTAGGAGATCTTGTGTAACGTACTATGGCCAATTTCGATACGTCATTGTGCAACTAGTAATTAATGCTGGACAAAAACATCAGCAACGAAAATAGAAAATCGCCATACATACATTTACACACCAATAAAGAACACATAATACTAAGCTACGTATATACTTACACACATATATGTACATGGAAGGCAGCAGAGAATATGAGATACAGAGACGTACCCAGCAATGAAGAGTGCATATGACCTTATATAAAACTCATATTTACATGTGGGGTATTCCATCCCATTTCGACCAATTTTGAACCCGACCCCTTTAGAATTGGCTGAAAGTTTTTCTTCTTTTTCTAGCTTACGAAAGGCGTTTTTCAGAATTTTTTCAAATTTTTTCATCCAACTCAAAAAAAGTTATGAATTTAAAAAAAACACCGTTTTTGTTTTCAAAATGCTATAACTTTTCAAAAATTGACCGTTTGGGATCTTTTTTTTTAATTTGTTTTTAAATGTACTTTTCTGAAAAAATACAAAAAAATTTTTAAAGTTTTTTTTTCAATTAAATAAAAAAAACAAAAAATTATCGGCCCACTCCGGGATTAGTGCGGATGATTGCAGAATTGAAAATTAAAATTTTTTTTGTATTTTTCCGAAAAGTACATTTAAAAACAAATTTGTTTTTTTTTAAATTCATAACTTTTTTTGAGTTGGATGAAAAAATTCTGAAAAACGTCTTTCGTAAGCTGGAAAGAGAAGAAAAACTTTCAGCCAAATCTATAGGGGTCGGGTTCAAAATTGGTCGAAATGGGATGGATTACCCTATGTATATTGCCAATTCAAAAATAAGATACAGAAACGAGAAATAAATAAGCAAACCGTTCAAAAATGCTACTCGTGAAAATTCTAGACCCTGTGAGTTATAGGCGAAACGAGGAAGCTAAGAGTACAAAAGCATTGCAAGCAAGAAATAGTAAATCAATTGGGTTTAAAAAGTTGTGAGTGGATTATGCCAGTAATATAATTGTGAAGTATTACTACCATAGTAGTGTTGTAAATAAATATCGGTTTGTTATACTGAATATCTGAATTTTTAATTCGACAATTCAGAGACTCGAAAGATAACAGAAGCTGCACTGCAATGAATAATTTCTTAAAAGTCGTCACAGCATATATTCCCTTTGGGGAAAAAATAACTACCAGTTACCTGTGAGTTCCGTCCACTCCAACAAAGTCACTTATTAAACTTGATGTAAAAGTCAAGCATCATTGCAATAATGAGACAACTGCTCACGGTTTTTCGGTTGTCGTGTTATACAGGGGTAATCAGCTCTGACGGTTTTTGGCTTTCGGCAAAATCTGGAAATATAAACTTTATTTGAATTTATATTTCGAAGCGCTTTGGCTTTGATTAGCCCATGTTGAGAGCAGCTTACAAAAACAATATTAATTGAATCTTTCAAACGTTAGGTGTATCGACGATTTTTACTCAATAAAAATGGAGTATCTAGTACGCACCAAACTCAAACAATCACACACTTACAGAAAAAATCATAACTAACTATAGGATCAACTAAATGACAGCTAATAAATGTAATAAACATCCGTCTACAAAACTTATTATTATTGACAACAAAGAACAATAAATCAACAACTGCATGACTTGTGGGTAAAATTTATGATGCCATGGTACGCGGTAGCGACATTCATTTCAAAATTATAGAGGTGAATATTTGATTTTCTCACTACTATTAGAGAAATTTTTAAAATTTGATATCAGTTTCCGATTACCGTTACTGCAGCATATTTTAGAATTTAAGTTAAAATCATTTCTTTCAAATTGTATGCTACTATTCCAAACTCTGAAAATGAATTTTATTCGAGTAAAAAATATTATATATGTGAATAAATGCAAGTCGTCGCTGTCGCTGTGTTATTATTGTAGCGAATTTTGGAATATTTTTGATTGCTCTTCACCACGATTCAATCACAAGAGGTTTGCACGGTTGAAAATTTTTGTGACAATTGCAGCCATTTTGCTCTCAAATCGAGTTGACATCCCTTAACTATTTTTCGAAAAATATTAGTAGTAGAAATAGGAAGCAATCAGTTTACAAATATCCGATAAGTAATGAACTGCTAATTCCTTAAAACATTTTTTTTAATTTTATGATGAATTTATTAACTATGCCATTATCCAAGGAATCGTACACTTTCATAAACATTTGAACGTACGAATCCGATTCGAAATTCAGCGTTCAACGTCAAAAACTTGACTAGTTACTTAATCTATTAACTTAGAAATGTTATTAGTAAATAATGGAGATACCATAACGAAATGTACTCATTGAGCATGTAATTTATTTATTCCGCAAGAATTTGTGGAATCGGTTTATATTTGAAATATTATGTATATACTTATCTAGAATATTCGAACCTCGTGAGGTAATATCAAACGATCGTGTTCCGAATGTTCACTCCGTTTGTAGCAGGACCGCACATAAGCTTAACTTTTCTGTCAAAGTCAAGGCCGGAATATAAAGTTCTAAGACAACACGCCATTTTCTTTTATTTTTTGTCAGTTCATTTCGACTGCTGATAAGAGCATCACCACATGTTGGCTGCCAGTTCGAAATAGTCTTTTCTCAAAATATTTTTCAAAAACTCCCCATTTCAGGATTTGTCACAAAAACGACCTATATCAGAATTAAGTTGAAGAACGCCTTATCCCAGATTGCTTTTGGTTAACTCCCTCTTATATCGAAATGCATTGAACTTATGCTCAGATATGGAGTTTTTGAAACAAATTTTGAGATAGTGTTTTTGAATAAAATTCTGACGTACGGCATTCTTCAAACAAATTCTGAAAGAATGACAAAACCAACATAACTCATTATCAATTCGGAAAATATTTAATAAAAGTTTAATTATTTCCCCCAAACCCTGTTGGCATTTACAAATTTATTATCACTACTAATATACTACTAAAGTATTTTTCTACTGCAATTTTCGCTGGAGCAGATAGAATTATTCCCTGTTTTCCTTACTACTTAAAAGTAACCCGTCCAAATTTTTAAATTTGGTAGTGTCAGAGCTCTGTCATCATTGGAGAACAAATCTCTACCAAATGAATCATGGCTCTTCACTTTATGTAATCTTTCGAATCGTTATTTATTTTATTTTTATTCACAAATTTCAAATTCCAAACACAACAACCATCAGTTTTATTTACAGTGTTTGCTGTTAAAGTACATTAGATTAAATGTGTTTATGTAAAAATTGTAGAGAGAAAGATATAAGATTTGAAAGGAGAAGGGAAAAGAAAAAATAGTGAAGGATTTTCAAAAATATTTCAACATGTTAAGCAAGATGACTCAATAGTTTCCTTTTGAAGTGCATTAAGTTAGAAATACTTCTAATCTCCAAAGGCAAAAACATTCCAGAGACGTACTGTTACAAACAAAAAATTGACGCTCAGAAATTCGTGAGCCATATCTTGTATGCAGCAGTTGAGATGATCGCACGGACCGTGCTAGCTGCTGAAGTCTTTCGTATAGATAGGCAGGCTCCTTAAACAACACTATTCTATGAAGGAGTGAAATGCATCTAAATTTAAGCAGATTGTCGAATGTTATATTGTATATCTTATGAGCATATTCGGAAATATATTCATAAGGACATATACCATAAATATAGCGGGCTATGTTATTGTAAATTACATTATGTTTTTTACTACACTCACTGTCACAATGGGCAAAAACTTCGCAGCCATACAGAAATGATGGTAACAAGTAATACTTTGCCAGAAGCAATCGAATTTTAATCTTTCGAAGAACTTTTCTCTCGAACACTCCCAGAGCCGTTTCATCTGATGTTGTCATGGTCCATGCTTCTGCACCATATAGCAGAACGGATACGATAAGTGACTTGTAGAGTGTGATTTTCATTTGCCGAGAGACGACTTTACTTTCCAATTGTCTACCTACTCCAAAGTAGCATTTATCGCCAAGAGTGATTCCTCGCTGGATTTCAGAGCTTATGTTGTTGTTAGTGTTGATGCTGGTTTCCAAACAAACGAAGTCTTTTACTATTTCGAAACTATGGCAGTCAACAGTGGCGTGGTTGCCAAGGTGCATATGTGCTGACTCTTTGCTCGGTGACAGCAGGTACTTCGTGTTATCCTCAGTCACCATCAAACCCATCTTTAACGCTTCCTTTTCAAGTTTGGAATCAGCAGAATTAACGGCGGGGTTTTTTAGGCCCGTGATATCAATGTCATCAGCATACGCCAGTAATTGCACGCTTTTATAAAATACTAGCTTATTCCCGTGGTTCCACCCCATGTTTCTATAAAGATATGCAAAATACCTAACAAAAGTTTTAAAGTTATTTTAAGGATGTGTATTTGGGAATTTAGGTACTGCTGAAACTGTAGGATATACAATATTTTATGTAAATTATTTGCAGTATAAATAAAACGATTTTTTGATGAGCCAACTCTGGCCATGGGTAAAACATGAGTTGGTTAAATTGACTCCTACTACAGCTAATGACTGTCCTTGAGCTTTATTGATAGACATTGCGAAAGCCAACCTAATAGGAAATTTGAGACGTTTGAAATTTAATAGCATATCTGTCGGTATTAATTGAATCCTTGGTATGAAAACTTTGTTGTTTTCGAAATTTCCCGATCAAGTCATTGCTTCATTGTGATGATAAGCCTTGTCGCATTACATAGCGCGGAGGATCCAAATTAAGAAGCATAATATTATGGACACTTTTTTAAGGATCAATCGTTGAGGAGGAATTCCTGGTGGCTCCAAGGAGTTAAGAAACTCAACCGGACAATGCACAGCTTGCGATTCTTCCACGACTGTGTCAATGGATTGATAAGTAGTATCGTTTTGTTTGAATTTTATATAGAAATAGAAGATGTAGACAGACTGAAATTAACAAAATATTTTAACGGCGGCAGACTACTAAACGTCCAAACGGAATAACAGCCAAACACAAGTCTGTAGTTAAACTTTAGCTGTTAAAATAGCCTAAGTTTGTACGGCAGATATAGTTCTCAAAAGTCCCATTTGTAGGGGAAGGTGACACGCCTGCTTTTCCCCAATTCCACATTTTACTGGGGGTGCTAGGACTTAACGTCATATAGCTTCTTACCAATTTTTTTATCCTACCATTACTACATCCAGAGATATAAGGTATGATATGTTCCATTTGTATGGGAGGCGCCACGTCCCTTCTCCCTCACCCCATATTTTCTGGTAGTGTTAGGGATTGACCTCATATAACTCCTTACTGAATTTCAATGTTCTAGCATGAATACCTTCAGAGCTACGCAGTATCAAAGATTCCACTTGTATGGCAGGTGCCACGCCCCTTGTAAAATTAGAAATTATTTTTATCCTATGACCATACCTGGAAGGTTTTAGTGGGTTATGCAAATATGGTTGTGATCGGTCGGTTCATTTATGATGTAACCCGATCTATACCTACATACATAATTTAAATTTTATTTTTATAGATTTTTCCAGAGCGGCTAAGTCTGCAGCTAATATAATTTTCTCCAGCATCAAATTAAAGAAATCTCACGACAGGGATCACCCTGTCTGAAACCTCGTTTAGTTTCGAACGGCTCGGAGAGGTCCTTCGCTATTCTGACTGAGCTGATGGTGTTACTCAACGTCATATTTGCCGCCGAAGGCGTCTTTAAAATCGACGAATAGGTGCTGTGTGTCGATTTTTTTTGCCGGTTTTTCCAAGATTTGGCGCATTGTGAAAATCTGGTCGATGGTAAATTTACCAGGTCTTGTGCCGCACTAATAAGGTCCAATCAGTCGATTTACGGTGGGCTTGAATCTTTCGCACAATACACTTGACAGGACCTTATATGCGATATAAGAAGGCTGATTCCGCGATAGTTGGCACAGTTTGCAGTATACCCTTTCTTATGGACTTGGCAAAGAGACACTTAGAATATATATAATGTTATAAATGTTTGGCATTACTTTTAGCATTTTACTGCAACTAAATTTTCACCTCCATGATTTTGTGCCATTCGGACTAAAGAGTGTGTTTGGCTTTAAAAATGTTTGAAGTGGACATTGAAATATTTGAGCTATATACGTAATTGCCGACAACGTATCAAAATATGTTTTTGCAGTGATTTTTTCTTCATTACAAACCACTTTGCAAAAATGTAGACTTACATCACATAAATTTTTACAAGCATACATCGTAAATCAATACCTGCATGACTTCTACCTCGGTGTCATAAATATATGATTTATTTCTTTAAGTTGTTCGATACGACAGTACATTTAACATGTTTTAGTTATAATACAAATACATTTGGTTTATAGAAGAAAGTAAAAATATGTTTGAAGTCTGTCTACGACGAGGCATAAAGGAGTTATCGATTTACTAACGAAAGATTTTTGGAAATTTATCGAGAACATATAGAGTTGTTATTGAAAAGTTATCAAATTATGTTCGGGGTGTAACCAATTTTTTATCAGCATGTTATCGATTTGTCATCGGAAAGTTTTTGATTTGCTATGAATTTTTTTTAATTATTACCAAAAATTTATCGGGTTTTTATCGAAAAGCTATCGACTTCTCACTAGATTTTAACCAGTCTCTATTGGCATTTTATCGTTTGGTAAACAACGACTCATAGTTTTGTTTATGAATTAGATACAGATTAAACTTTAGCAAAAAATCAATGAAACATCTGTAACAAGCCAATAAAAATGTATGAGAAGCCATGACCTGAACTGATTAGACCTCATCCGTTTCGGCTTCGACCTGGTTTACTTACTATCTGCCAGATCTTCACGTTGCGCCAGTTCCTGAAAATAAGACTCACGATAAGATAATCGACATTAACCATCTTTTCGTTGACTTTAAAGCAGCATTTGACAGCGCAAAAACAAAAAAAAGCTTGTGTGCTCTTATGCCTGAATTTAAGTTCCCGCAAAGTTAGTAAGGCTCTGCCAAATGACGTGAGCAACACCATCAACTCCGATAGGATTGGGGAGGACCTCTGCAAGTCATTCAAAATCAAACGAGGCTTCAGACAAGGTGACTCCTTTTCATCTGATTTCTTAAATATAATGCTGGAGGAAATAGTTCTAACAGCAGAACTAATCCGTGATACTACAATCTATTATAAAAGCGTACAGTAACCGGCATATGCTGAAGATATCGATATATTGGCCTGAATAAACGCGCTCTGAGTACCGCTTTCTCGGGATTTAGATAAAGAAGCAAATAAAGTGGGTCATGCGGTAAATGAGGACAAACGGATTACTTGCTGTCTTCCAAGCGAGAATCGGCGCATTCGTTTCGTCTGTTTGAGCCTTAACAGCAAAATGTCCGCTTAAAAACCAAACGGGTAAAAATCTAACCAACAAATGCTACTTTGGCTGAGTAGGCAATTGAAAAGTAAAGTGCTCTCTCGACAAATAAAAATCACACTCAATAAGTTTCTCATGCTACCTCTTCTGATCTATGGCTTGGAATCATGGACGGTTTCGGGAGAGAATGAGTTGGCACTTCGAAAGAATAGTCCTCAGTAAGATTTATGTTCGTATCCGTGTTGTCGACGGCGAGGATAAAAAAAATAAGCTGTATGAAATTTACGCAGATATGGCGGTAGTGCAGCGCTTAAAACCCCTATGGCTTCACTGGCCATGTCATGTTATGCAAACGGACCAAGATGCTCTGGCCTAGACAGTATTCCAGTCGACACCAAAGTTGGTAGCATAGTAGAGTTGGTAGAGGAAGGAGGAGGAAAACTTAAACTCCCTTTGTAATCCCAATTAGCGTCAGTTATCGCGATACAGGTATAGCTGTCCTCACTTGTTACGAAACGGTCAAAACACTTAGGCGGCTAGGCAACAATAAATGATGAGCGAATGATAAGGTTTATCTAACGCTTTCGTGAAATTTTCGATTTTTTCGAAGGATTTTCGGCAGTAGGGCCACAGTGCGGCGGCTCAGAGATACTTACACAAATGTGATTGTGGGCTAAAATATTGGAAATGAATCAAATTGACTTTTACACTTTTTCAAAACAATATTAGCTCAAGCGCGGTCCTTGAAGTTGTCAAATATTGCAAATGTTTTTTTTTATATTTTTTTATGCTAATTATCTAATTGACTGAAATGATATGCAAATATTAAAGCAAATTATTATTCATAATCTACACCAATAAGAATTTTACGATAGCGAGTTAAATAACACTCATCAACATTTCAAAATTTTGTGTAATATAAACAACTACAAAAATATTCTAATTAGAGTAGAAATACTTTTCAATAAAAACATTTTGTGGTCAAATAGCAAAACATAGCATGTTTATATATATTGATATTATTTTTGTATGTTTGTTTAATGGTGTGTTCAGTTTATACTTATATTTAAGAATTTATTTATTTATTATTTATTTATTTATTCAGTCTATGAACATACAGGTCTTACAGACTGACAATAATGGTAGATACAAAAAATATTAACGCAAAGATAACAAAATGTACATGTAAATATATAGTTTACAATAAATAATAAGTTCTTATAACAAACAAATTAAAAACAATTCATGAGCTTAACACCGGCTTATAATAATTGAAATTTCAATTATTATGTTTTCTAAGAGAAACTGAAAAGAAAGAAACATTTACTGGCATATTGCGATGGACCCATTTCGAAAACCGCCAACGTAATCATCATCAGGCAATTTTGTAATGTTATCAAAAGTTTCACCGGGATTCGAACCGTGAATCACATGGTGAAACTGCAGTAGCCTTTAACCACTAGGCATCCTGCTGGTATTTGTTTTCATGCTTAATTCAGTTTTTCTCATTTCTACACTAACAACACAATTGAGACTTTGTCTCTATATTGATTTGTGTGCCATGTAGATTCTTTTGTAAAGTTCTCTTCGGTGCGAATGAGAAGCTTTGCAAACTCGGGCTCAGTGTACATATTTATGTATGTTTGTTTAATGGTGTGTTCAGTTTATACTTATGAAGAGTCTTTATTCAGATCTTTCGGGTTGTCAGGATTTTCTGGATTCCGATTAAATAAAACGCTGCCGATTTATGCACATTAGACACATTATAACTAACAATCATGTTATTAAAGTTTAAGTTAAATATAGGAAAATATGTGTGTTTAAATGAAATAATTAAATGGTTTTATTTATTGAAAGTAAAATGAGTATTAGAATGATTTCTCTGCCCGTTGCCGAACCGACGTTGTTCACGGCGCGTTGTTCAAATCTAACTGCTCTTTGTCGCTGACATTGAGTAAGCGTTGCCAATTGATTATTATTCCGTTCATGTGCAGAGATGATGTATGTCGTAGGATTAATTACTAAGTAGGGTCAGCCTAACCGTTGTATTATATTGACCATAGATAAGGTTGCCTTTATATTATATTGCTCGTATACTTAGGATGACCTTACATTCGGCCATCCTGATACTGGAGTCGCCCTCGGCTCCGTCGTCGTCGTCGTCAGAACCATCAAAATTGGGTAAACTACACCATGGCTTCAACTTATCTGATGCAAAATTGAAGTATAATGTCGTTGCTTACGTTTCGATCCAGGTATGTCTTCAATGAGATACGGTCCTTTACCTATAACCTTTGTTATCAAAAACGACCCTTTGTACAGTGGCTCCAATTGCGAGAACCACCAGTGCTCACCTGTTCATTTTCGGCGAGAAACAAGATCGCCGACGTTGTCTGTGTTGGTTTACGATGTCTTTCGTCGAATTTAGATTTGCTTTCTCTCTTGGCTGATTTATTCGATGCACGGCATCTGTTTGTATCTCTTTCATCTCGTCGTTGTTGATAGTTTATCTCATGTAATGCTAATATCAATTTGTTTTGTAAAATATCTCTAGGCTTATAACTGAATAAAAGTTCTTGGGGTGTTCGCTGTGTTGTTTTATTCTTCATCGTGTGAATAGCCCACTGTATACTTTGAATTTGTTCATCCCAGTTTTTGTCGTTTCCAGTTGATGGAAGTAACATACCCATAATAGTATCGATTTGTACGCTCGGCATGTTCATTTGCCGTGGAGTTCGAACTGCGTTTAAATCTGCTGATGTCGGATTGTTACAGTAATCTTAAAGTCATTTGATGTGAATGCTGTCCCTCGATCTGTTACAATACGTGTAGGCACTCAAAATAACTGCTCACCTCATTCAATAGTGTCATACATGTCGGGTTGCAGTACTCTTAACTGCTCGTACTACCGTAAATTTAGTAAATGCGTCTACTAAAACTATAATATGCTCGTTTCCCTTTTTACTACGGGAAAAGGTCCAAGTATGATCAATATGTATTGTTTAAATGGTACAGGATCGATTCATCGTAATGGTACGCCCCCTCTGTTTTACCACCCCGCTGCTTATGTACGCACACTCGACGCATGATTGTATAAAGATTTTATGAAATTTCGCATAGCGTGGAACCAAAGTATCTGTGTTTCTTCTAAAGTTTTCTCCGTGCTAAGGTGTTAACTTTCTCATGTACGCTAGCTATAATTTTGTAACGCATTGATATTTAGGTACTAACCATAATTTATCACCTTTCTGTTTTCGGTAAACCCGCCCATTTCGAGCTTATATTCTTCGTTTGTAATTTTGTCACGCTTTCTAATTTCTCAATAATAGAACGAATTTATTGTCTTGCTGTGCATACTGTACATCCAATCTCCCATTTCTATTGTTGTTTTTGAAATTTTAAGGATGCTGTATCTATATCTATGCTTTTTTCGTTTGGTGTTCTGCTTAGGAAATCACATGTTCCATCCTTTTGCCTGGTCGATGTTCTAACTTACAATAAAGTCCTGGATACGTAGCCCACCAACGTGCAAGTCTTGGTATCAACTCACGCTTCTGCATCGCTGTAGTAACTGCATTACAATCAGTCACACTACAATTTCTTTACCTTGGACGTAATATCTAAAGCGCTCTAGACTACTAACCACTGCTAAAACTTCGAGTTCATAGCTGTGAAAACTACGTTCGCTATCTGTTGTGGATCTGCTATAATACGCAACTGGTTTCCAGTCACTGCCTTCCCGCTGTAAGAGCACGCCTGCAATGCCAACAGAACTGGCAATCAGTATGTATTTGATGATCTGCTTCAACGCGATAACCTGCCATCACCGGCTTCGATGTTAACGCTGTCTTCAAAATCAAAATGCTTCTCTTGCCTATCAGTCCATTTAAACTGTGATCTTTGCGTAATAATTCACGCAACGGCTCGCTTATAATCGAGTACCCTGGCACGAAGCGTCTAAAATATCCGCTAAGACCTAGAAAACGTCATATATCGGTTACGGATTTGGCACTGAAAAATTATTTACAGCCGCGTCTTTATATGCCTGGACTTACACCACCGGGGTGAGTTCATGTCCTAAAAATTCTATTGTCTGCTTCATAAATTCGCATTTGTTGATATTAAAGTTAACCAAAATAATTGGACTTGCGTATTCCGATTTCCGATGGGATAATATGTCGCATGACAAAAGCTCATTAATCATTTCTGTTACAAGATGCTTTTCGCTCAGGAACCTGTATGGTTTTTGAGCAATCGGTGTATTCGTTGTCAGTTCAATTCTCTTTCGTCGCATTAGTTAAGCCAATGTCACAAAGCTTTTCTGCAAAAACGTCCCTATTATCTCCAATAACGCTGCAAATTTGAATTCACGTCGTCTACTACAATTAATGTTACTAAAACTCGTTACTGGTTTTTCCACGACTATCTTCTTCACCTGCGTAGAAAATGTAAGTTGTCCGCTTTATTTCTGCTACCATGCAGTCATTTCTAAAAATATCTTGGCCCAAAAGTACGTCCGTCGTTAAATATCGTCATCGACCACAAATAAATTGACTTTTAATTTATCTCATCAACTGTCATGCATACGTAGACCTATGCTTTAATGTACGTTTTCCCACCGCATATACCTAGTATTTCTGCAGCGCATGGATATATTTGGATGTTCAACTTTTCTATAGCTGATCGCTGCGATCATACTACATTCACTTCCAGTGTCTACGAAAGCTAAAATGACTTACCATTTACAATGATCTGGTTTTTGAAAAAAATTTGTGATTCTTGTAACTGAGACCGCTTAACACAACTGCCTTTTTTCTGCATTTTCTGCTTCATTATTTGGATGAAGTTTATTACAGTCTTTACATTTACGATTCTGTTCAATTTCGGACATTTCGCGCGATATGTCCACCTTCTTTGCAATTGTAACACGTTACGCTTTTCGTTTCGACCGCGCTTCGATGATATCTTTAGCACTTTCTTTATTGGCGATTGTTTATGTACTCGTTTTTAAACTGTTTTTGTACCGACATATTTGTATATAATCTTCAATTGTTTCGCGCATATCTTTCAGAGAATTAACTTAATTGGAACTATTGCTATTTGCAACTCACGATGCTTAAACCGTCGCGAATGTATTTTATAATTGTACTTTCAGTCAAGCCATACCGTCGGCCTAGTGCGCTCATTCGAAACAATATTCATTAACTTTTTCGTTTTGCATCGCGTTGCACTTGCCATTTTATAATGACATTGTGCGTCATCAATTCAAAACTAAATTCACTTTTAACGCACTTGCCAAATCAGGCCAATTGGAATAAAATGTTGGTGCAGCATCTAACCACATTCGGGCAGCACCTTTAATTTACTGTACACTGCCAAAAGTAAAACATTCTCATCCATTCGTATGCACTTATTGCACGGTCCACCCTATCACAAATTGTGTCACTGTTAGAGAGCTTTCGTTCGTTGGTTAAATTCTGGTATTGTCTCAGCAATTTCTTTTACACTGGCATTCTGCCCACCACTCGTATTGAACTTTGGGGTGACACAAACTATACGACTCTTCATTTACACTAGAGCCACTACCATTCACTCTTGTGCATTTGTATGTTGACTTGGAACAAACTTTGTATTTTTATCATCATAATTTCCATCATTGCTCTTAAATCATTTACTTGCGTTTGTAAATTTTATTCAGAATTCTCGATTTGGATTTCATCACTACCTAAGAAATCACACAATCGTAACACTAATTCAGCTTTTGTTCCGTAGTTGAAAGATCATTATTACGCAGCTGCTCTTTCAGCTCGTCTACTTTCAACGTTGACACTTTTATTTTCATTTTGCTATTTTGTTTACTTCTTTTAAAACGAGTATTCTAATTAGAATTTGTTTACTTATTTGTTTTGCTTCACTCGTCCTTTTGTTCGAGTTTTACGACACGTTGTCTCTTTTGTCTATTTATATTTTCATACACACGAATGGTCGTGTAAGCGAGATCGACACTTTGAAATAAATTACAACAATAACATTACGACCATTGTCGTATTCTTTACTCGTTTCACTCGCACGCTCTACACGCAGACCGCAGAGTTAATAAAAAAATCTTGTATTTATTACTTCAAATACAAAGCTCTGATTTCTATTTTCTATGTTCATCAACCGTTCGTACATTCGTACGCCCGATAACTATACCTTGCCACAGTTATATTCGTACGTATATAATTCACAATTTCTGCTTTCTTGCTTTTGCCTTTTTTCCCCCGCAAACCGCTCGTCCATTCGTACGCGCGATAGGCAACAAATTTTGGGCAACAACTATAACACGCAATTTGAAATCAACCACCGAAATTCACTTGCTCTGTCTTACTTTGTATGTATCACCGACCGATCGTCCATTCGTACGCGCGACAGGCAACACAACAACAATTACAACATGCAATTTGAACACAACCGGATTTTAGTTGTTCTTTGCTTGCAACTTACGATTATAGCAACGTTCTATGACACACAAAACATGACAATATCGTATGCAATTCAAATACTTTCCGTTGATACTGCTTTATCGATAATGCTTTACCGACGCTCGTCCATCGTACGCTCGTAGGCAACACAACAACAAAACATATGTATGTACATCAACTTTCGGTTTGAGTCTTATGTACAGACTTTGAACATGTCTACACTTGTCAGAATGTTGCATGTATCTGATGCAATCTTCCTGAAACGAACGAATCTTCTCAAGAATTCGTTGTTTTACACACACACATATTTTTGTTCTATTATATTTCAATATAATTCACACTGTCACTGTGAGGCTATGCGGAGCCTCCCACTTCTGAACTGAAAGAGTCTTTATTCAAGATCTTCGGGTTGTCAGGATTTTCTGGATTCCGATTAAATAAAAACGCTGCGCGATTTATGCACATTAGCACATTATAACTAACAATTCAGGTTTATTAAAGTTTAAAGTTAAATATAGGAAAATATGTGTGTTTAAATGAAATTAATTAATATGGTTTATTTATTGAAAGTAAAATGAGTATTAGAATGATTTCTCTGCCCGTTGCCGAACCGACGTGTTCACGGCGCGTTG
>JARSSU010013959.1:0-27780 GCA_029619165.1 Eurosta solidaginis | reverse complement strand
AGAATGCCCTTGGATATCAACTCGAGAACTATACATTTTACGGCCCCATTTTGCTTTTAGAAGACATTAGTCAGAACACTTTTGTCAGAAAGTCAAAACTCAATTTTCAGCTGGGGGCGAGGCATATCGAAAACGCAAGAAAAAATACAGAGACCAGCGTTTGTCTAATATTGTCTTCATTCGAAAAAGATAAACGCGAAAAACGATTTGATTAATGTCACGCTTGCCTTCCCTTACAGCCTGCTTTGCTACTCAACACAATCGCCCATTGGCCTACCATGCAAAAGTGGCGTGATCTAAATTATATACACAAATTAGCAGGTAATCGCACGGTTCCAATAGAAATTGGAGCCAACTATGTAACTGATGAATGGTCACAGCAGCTTGTGAAAGTTCGTGATTTCTTGCAACGACAATTTAAACAAACTGACGTAGAAATTGAATATTTAGCACAGCATGAACTATTCGATCAAATACCAGCACTTAAAGCAGATATTCGCATCCCAGATTATTGCACTTTACGTACGAATGTATTGGATTGTACGGAGCCGGCGAATGTTTCAATTAAGGCATTGCTAGGTCCCAAAACACAATATCACCACTACATTATGATCCTGAACATAATTTGCTTTGTCAGGTGTTTGGAAGAAAGCATGTCATATTAGCAGCACCGGCAGATACATCAAAACTTTACGCACATGAGACGGAAATGCTTTGTAATACCTCACTTAAAAAAAACCAAAGTGTATTTACAACTTACCGTGCACATTTTTGGTTGTAAGGAAGCTTGCACGCCTCTATGTTGTGGCAACGGCACTGAGTCCAGCTTCAATATATATGTTATACCCTTTCAATGTTTCCATAGGTGTCGCTGCAGTGCGATTACCTATGTGAAAGCGGGAATACTTTACTATTATACACACACATTAAGTACGAGGTTAGCTTACTTAAGTAGAGCCCCTGTTCGATTTTCATCTCGGACTCACGTCCCGAACCATCAATTCTAGTATAGACATTGCATACTTCAAGCGCCGCAGTAAAGGCAGTACCTGGGCCACACCGTTAAACGTAGCATAATCAAGTGTGCTATGCGGTACATTGACGAAGTGGTATAACCATAAAAGTGGCATGTATGCCAAATAACCAAGAGGTGGACATAAATGTAAGCTTCGACTAATGCACGCACGATATATAGAAAGACATATAATACAAAAGAAAAGAAACCTTTAAGGAACATTGTAGCAGTATGCGCGGCATAATATGGTCCATAAACGATGTTCAGGAGAATAGTGACCTTGGTACTTGAAATATTCGACGAGTGTTTTAAAAGGTCGTTGGAGGATGTCGGTTAACATCTATATAATCGTCAAAGCATCCATTTTTCGCATTGTTTTATTATTTTCTTATTAAATCAACAACTTTTAGCAGCAATTCGAATAGTATGAAGCGTCTTGAGTCAGTTCAAAAGCAATTTTTGATATTTGCATTGCGCGGCCTTAATTGGGACTCAAGTCTCCACCTTCCTCCATACAGAAGTAGACTTTCTTCTTATTAACTTACCCACTCTGGAAAATCGGAGAATATTACTGGGGGTATTGTTCATCCATAAGCTCATTATTGGAGAAATTGATTCCGCGGACCTCCTCAGCCGCTTGTTTTTTGCGGTTCCCCCTAGAGTATCCAGACACTACGTTCCTTTCTATTTACCCCTTTGTCGACGAAACTTTGCTAAAAATAATCCTCTTCTTATCTGGTGCGCGCACTACAATGACTTGTATAGCTGCATCAGTCTTGAATGTACTTTTGCCACTATACGTAATGCAATACTTGCCTATCTAATTTAAGAGATACAAGCTAATTTAATTTGCCGGCATTTTATTCCTTCGATAAAAAACAGGAACTATCTCGCTTAAGGATGGAGGAACATTTATCAACATGTCTCATTAAGAAGGAACAAGACAGTACTGTGTTGATTGGAATCTGGTGCATTCCAACAACGTAAAAAACATGCTTTTTCAAGAGTCACTGACCGGAATCGTATGCATTCCGGCAGTATAATCTTATGGGTCAGGCATCGAGCTGATTGGAATCCGGTGCATTCCAACAACACAGGTCATGTTACTTTTTTATGCCTTGTGATGGCGTATCCTCATTACACTACTCTTAGCACTGCCGGATTCCCATGACATGCTGATTGGAATCTTGTTGCATTCCAACAGGGAGATTGGAATCCACTGCATTCCGAAGTCATGCTGAGCGGAATCTGATGCATTCCGTCAGTATAAGATTTCGGCATAAGATCTTATTTCTGCTCATATTTCTTATTATTATTATATTCTGAAATTAAATAGTAATGTTCATTAATATTTCTTTGTTTGTAATATAACATTGTTGAAAGCTCGATATATCTTAAATTTTATCTTTTGAGTTGTATATTTATATATCTTTTATATTATGCAGTCGACCATAGTTTGTCGTCGACTTTAAATAATAAATAAATAAATAAAAATAAATAAATTTCGTCTGAAAGTGATTCAGTTAAAAACAACCACATTATAGGTAAAGTCTACATGTCTGTAGAATATATGGCCTGTCCAAGCAACTTGCGTGTTTTGGATGCACCGTCTGCTTTCCAAGAATTGGGTTTTCCATGAAGTTCATTCAAAACTGGTTTGAAGCGACTGCTCATTGTATATTTAGTGTATCTGAATGTGGCCCTTTAGACCATTGTTCGTTAAATGTTTTTTCGTTCCTTTCTATAACGTTGTGTAAAACGCAACAAGCAAGAGCAACTTTTTCCATCGTTCTTAGATCAATATCACCATTACATTTTAGTATCTCCATCGTGCAAGAAGTCGTTGCAAAGCCCGGTCTCTAAATATGAATAGATGGTCGACGGCTTCATTAAGGTCGTATTCGTGCGGCTCAACAGGATCATGATATTTGTGCATAAGCGACATTCTTAATGGATAATATGTGTCTGGTGTAACAATAAAGCGCGAAACTGGTTGATTCTTAATTAATTTTGGGGAGAGGTTTGTAATTTCGGTTGTTTCCTCCAAAAATAGTGACGGTTGGTTTGTGTCCAATTTTACTTTACGGAATAACATACTACTATCAACCAGCACCTGCAATATGATTGCGGAATTTTCGGATTCGCTAGAATTGCTATTGACTTGGTGCTTAGCCGGCACTTCACATACTCCGAGCACCCCAATGGCTACGGGTGGCATTTTTTAGACGCACTGTAAAAGGCTTCCCCAATCTCATCTAACTCCTCCTCACTAGTTGGCATATAAATATTGATCACCGAATGTTTTTATAATTGATTCGGCAACGCTTTTCATAATTCTGCATATTGTTGTCCGCAATGTAATTTTAAATACACGAGCGATTTCCAAATATTTTATTCCAGTAGCAAAGGCATACAGTCCCCAACGCAACTTGCTTTTCATATGGAGGTTCCTTGCCCTACAAAAAAATAGCTTGCCCTACAAATTGCCCATCAATGAATTTTTCCCAAAAAAAAACCTGCCCCATTTCCTTTCAACTGGCCGCAAAGCCAATCAAAAGTCGCTTTTTGCATATGAAATTTTGCTAACCAACCATCGCTTACGATTAAACAGTATAGAGCGTTTTGACACTTATTAAATTATTTCCATACATTTCCAAAAGCTTCCGTCTAGCTTTTGAATTTTTTTCATGAGCAAATTTATGTGCCAGAGCACGAAATTGGGATGGATACTTTGCCGTCCATGAAATCAGAAATTGCATTTGATATCACATAAATATTTTTCCATCTGAAATGAGAAAAAAAAGAATAAGAAATGAGAAAATTTATAAAATTATCAAAAAAGGGAACGATACTCATACTTACCCATCACCAGTTTTCTTCGTAGTGAAAATTCATTCAAAATGTCTCTATACTCATTTCCATGAATGAATGACATTTTGAATGAACGAAACAAAGTTGCCACTCGGTTCTCACGCAGTAAGCACTTTACGCGCGATCCAAAGAGTATCACAACTCGGATCCGCGGGATCCAACAAACTAGAGTGTTAGTAACCGAACAAAAAATCAACTAACGAAAACCCTGAAGATACAGACTGGTTTCACTGAAAACACACGCGCCAGGTTGTATTTCGATAGTTTTTTTGACATTCGGCCGTCTTTTTCTTCTTTATTTTTTTTTGAGAAAAGTTTGTAGTTTGACAATTTGGTGCACAGAAACACAATTAAAACCAACTTTCTTGTGAAAACAAAAGGTGAAACCACTCGAGACCGAAATAATTCTCGCGGTCTATTCGCATTGTTTTCATTGTTAAAAAGGGTAGTGCAAAATTAAAAATGTAAAACATAAACAAAAACATGGCACACTCAATGGTGGTCTCGCTTTCATGACAGAAATTGCTTTTTTTGTGTATTGAAGTTCCGACAGACTTTCGTCAGTCCCTTTTTAGCTTGAAATCCCAGCAGGAATAAAGTAGTGTCATCTATGCTTTCGATGCTACAAACAAGGGAGAAATTAAACTTTTTAGAACAGACTATAAATTTAATGTCGCGTCAGGACTCAGACGCAAGCTCTCCCTAAATAGCTTCATGACATGACCATTATGTATCAGTACCCTGCAATGGGCAGCACCGCACAGCTGTCTCATTCCAATGAGTGGAAGAGTTAGCAGCTGGCAGCTCTACAAGTTACCACACTCGATAGTGTAGGCTATCCCCACCAGGGTTGTGTTGAAATCAACAAACACACCACAATTTGTGATTCTCACCCAACATGGCCCAAATCAACACAAAGAGTGTTCCCAGACAGCGAATAAAGGCCACTTTACATCTGTCGCACATTTTATCTGCACGGCGTCATTTGACTGGTCATTTTACAGTCATTCATAGGTTATATTCATAGTCACATTTGCATAGGCGTGGGTAAGTTTTGTGACCAAATGTTTGTAGGGCAATTACAAGGAGCCGTGACAACACACGGGTTTACCGTGATATACCGTATATTGTCGCGTATTGCCTGCCTTAGGCAAACACCAAGGAAACATAGTTTGCTCTAAGTCTATATTTAATAATTCTTAATCTTACTATTGGTGGCTTTCAATATCAGAATTTTCATTCTGATGAAACTATTTCCAAAACTAACGATATTTTTAGGCGTACTATCTAAATAAAGCCTTTATAAAGTCTAATAGTGGATTCAACCACCACAAGCATATCATAATCACTGCAGAATAACCTAATAAGATTATGCATTCCACGTGAATCCTTTATCCCGAGCACGCCAACCAATATGTCAGCCAGAATCGACCCCTGGTCTCCGTCCATCAGCCACCCAACCAACCTATGCAGCGATATTACTAAACGCTACCATTTCCAGACATGCCTGGATTTGCATTCAAACGCTCCAAAACCGAGGCACGCCCCAATGCGTTCACCATCGCTTGCCGTCTGTGCACCAAACCGCACGGAGTGCGATTGTGCCCAATCTACCGTGTTATGTCGACTGAGGAGCGACTACGTGCAATACTTATTCACCGCTATTGTCCCAACTGCCTATCCCCGTTCCACCGCCTGGAAATATGCCCCAGCCAAGACCGATGCCGACGTTGCAGTGAACCACATCACACGACGCTCCATATGGACGAGGATCAGCCGTCGCCACCTCAAAGCAAGCACGACGACGACGATGCGAGCTCGGATGGGGTCCTCTCCATCCATGTCACGGAGCAAACGAAATCATGGGCCCAGCAAGTCGAGGAAGAAGAGGAAGAGAGAGGCTGGCCAATGCAGCAGAGGTAGCCCAATCGGGCAGCTTAGAAACGCCGCGATTCCGGCCACCACTACGTCACGAGAGGCCCGAGAACCGCTCGCCTATGCACGGCGCTTTCGCGCGCTTACAAATCGGGGATGGCGCGGAGACACGTCCTTTCCGCCCATCGCACCGCCCTACTGGTAAACAGCGTGACGACGCGGAACCGCGTCCGTCCCGCTCGTCACGACAGTTCACTGGGAGGGCGGCCCCGAATAAGATGCGCAACAACCATCGAGCTCTCGTGAGGCAACAACAAACCCCCACTGGCTTCCGGAGTGGAAGACTCCGGGACAATTTAGCGGCACCGACTATAACGCGAGCCTTGATCGCCATCGCGCCGACAGCCATAGTTCGAATTGAAGCAGGAGGCCGTTTACACCTGGTCCGCGCCCTGTTAGATGCCTGCGCTCCCACCAGCATCATAGATGCCAATCTGTGCAAGGATCTACGCCTGGAGCGTAACAATACCGCACGTCTTTCGAGGTGCACCGTCGTTCTTCGAGGGAAGTATGGGGTAGCGGGAAAAATCACGAGCCAAGCCACCGTAATAGCAAACTATGCCAGGTTAAACCCCACGGCAAATCTGGACCCGTCGGTAGCGGCCCCATTCCAGTTCATGAAGCTGGCCGATCCGACATTTTACCGATCATCGCCAGTATTGCTCACTTTGGGCGCCGACGTCTACGCCAGTATTATGGTCGGCGGTACACCCACGTCGACTGTCGGCGGGCTCCTCACCCAAGCCACAATTTTCGGGCTCGTCGTGTCTGGAGCCCACCCACTATAAAAACTTTAATTATACCACAAGGTGCATTTTTAAACCAAGCAACCCCACGTACATGACCACTAACGTTTTTCTCTTTTTTTCATCCACAGTTCAGCGAGGCTGCATTACTGCGAGTACGGATATCCGCCGGAGATCGTACTTACGATCCACCTATACATAAATACCATATTTTTTTAATTTATTTAGTTTCATCCTGCCTTGGGAAGGTTGCTGGCGTATTCACCAGTTTTTTGTTGCTTGCTCTTTCGAGTTGCTCGCCGCAAGGCGGCCGGCATGTTTAGGCCACCAGCCTAAATATTCGCTACCACCCTAATGCGCATTTTTTGGCAATATTATTATCTACCGGTAACGGCCCACCCCTGCCGAGCGCTAACTTCAAAGGGGAAAAACTCGACGAAAGTTAGCTATCGGCAGGTGGTGCGGACCTTTTTCGTTTTATAAATTTTTCTTTTCTATTTGGAACATCAAAGAGCCAGCAGCTAGCCCCAGTGAGTAAGATAAAAAACCAACCATTTTATACAGTGCGAGTGTCAGTGAGTTAAGATTTGCAAATAATTAATGTTATACATCTGAATTGCCTAGTGAATTTATTTTGTATAATTTTGGCTCCTAGCCATTGTCACATAACTTTTAATTTTCAATTTCCTTTTTTTGCAATTCATTCGCATGAATTTGAATGTGCCAAGTGCATATTGTACGCGGTAATACGTTGTATTTTGAAGTGTGTGCAAATAATTTTTTTCATCCGTGTGCCTTAAATTAATTCCCATCTTTAAATTCCGTGAATTAATATTGCAAGGAATTATTTGTGCATAGTTAAGCGTGCGTTTAATTAATTCTTTCTTTACCCAATACTTTGAGTTGGAATTAATTAGGCCCCTTCATTACATACCGCGAGTGTACTCTTGCACACCTTTGTGTTTTGAACTTTCACCTTAGCGAACCTTTGATAATTAATAACCACATCTTCTTTACATAGTGAATAAATTGTTATTGTTTTGATACTAATTCGGTGTTTTATTTCTTTTTATTTGCAACGCACACGCCCGACTTCCCCGGGTCCACTGCCCCGCAAAACAATATATATTTTGTTTTTTGTTTTGTTTGTCAAAAATGTCAGTGCTGCACAGCAACGAGGATCTTTCGGCTATTATCAACAAAGATGCTTGTGCATGTACTATATGTCTTCAGGACATGGGTTCAGGTCAAGATTGCCTGTTAACACCCTATAATCCCGTTTATTATAACAACTGCATTTCCAATTGGCTAACCGATTCCGAAGAATGCCCATGTTGTAGGCGAACTTGAGGAAACGGGATTTAAAAAATATAACTTTGTAGTCAACAAAAACCACTTCCAGAGTGGGATGCTAACAAATCTTCTCGAGGTCGAGAAAAAGCTCAAGGAGCCGTGCCTCAATATAATACAAGATATTCTAATCGAAGGATTTATGATCAAGCTTTAGGAGATGACTCAACTTTGCGTGGAAATGAACGACATCTTTCACTTCCTTTAATAGACATGCATAACTCACCATCAATGTGGGATGAAAACGCTATGCATCAATCGTCACAAAGCGGTGCTCGTTCTTACCGACAAAGTCGGCATAACCAAAAGTTTACACAGGGTCAAAACACAAATGTGATTGATTATACTCAGATTGGTCAAACGATCGAAACCACAGTCCCACGTTTGTTTTCGAACTTGAAATTGCCAGCCACTCATTCAAGTGTGCAAAACGGGGTTTCGGCAGATGCCAATACAGCGAATAGTCAATTACTAAATGGTACTAGAGTTAATACCAATTTAGACTTTTTGCGATCAGATAGGGTAACTACCACTATACAAGCGCAATACTTTTGATGGTTCATCAGAAGGTCTAGGCGTTGAAGAATTCATTTATCGAATTCGATCGCTCACCACTCTAACATTAAATAAAAATTTTTCTGCAGTTTGCAAAAACTTGCATATAATACTTTCGGGTAAGGCTAAGTAAGGCGAGTAGAATGGAAACCATTCTGTGCAGCGCTTAAGTACGAATTCAAGGACTACCGTTCTAACTGCGATATTCTCGAAGAGATTCGTAATCTATTGTTTCAACCGTTGATCGGCTACCCATTCCTTTAGAGGAAGCGGATCTGATCGAAATAATGACTAGAAATTTAAGACCTGACTTACGGCACGAACTTTTATACATTCCTATTCAGTCCATAGCGCATTTTCGTAAACTCGTTCAAATGAGCGAACACCGTTTAAATAAGGAATCGTAAACGACGATTTCAACCAACTCTTACATTACCTATTAGATGAAACATTGCAGCACTACGTGAAGCAGATATTGGGGAAGAAATTGATGACATAGATCTTAACCCGATATCTATTGTTGCTGCAGTAACGAAAACACCAAGTACGCTTAATTGTTTTAACTGCGATGCAGAAGGCCACATGTGGGATTTGTGTCTAGAAGAACGCAAAGTTTTTTGTTACGGCTGTGGAGCAAGAACACCTACAAGCCACAGTGCGAAGTATGTCTTGGGATGTCGCCCAAGTAAAAGTACAAAGCCCCTCCCATATTTTGAGTCCGGCTAGCTCAATTTCGTCACCAACAGCAAATAACATATTAGATTACAAAACTCCACAACGTGGTGAGAAAGCTAGTGGATTGGATCAAGTCCTCTATCCAATCAGACCATACCATGAGCGCATACAAAACTATATTCAGGTAAAGGCTAAGATTTCCTCATCGGAAACCACGAACATCAACTTTACGATTACGTCGCTTTCTGAAATCTCTGCGTGAAGCAAACAAATGTTTAATTTCAGCAGTTATAAACGAAAAAGATTCGCTTTATTACGTTGAAGTTCAGATTCTTGATCGCACCGTGTTCGGTTTACTGGACACTGGAGCAAACATTAGTTGTGTGGGGTAGATGCTTGTAAAAGAGAATTTTACTGATTTCGCACAATTTGGGAAAATACGGACAAATGTCAAAACAGCTGATGGCAAACCATATCAAGTTTTAGGCAAATTAGCGGTTGAGATCAAATACAACAATCAGATTAAAAAGATTGATCTATATGTTATCCCGTACCTAGATCAAAACTTAATCCTAGCCATTGGTTTCTGGAAAATCTTTGGGTTAGCACCCAACATCATCTCTAATGTATCTTCGGATAACACTTCTAAAGAGCTGGATTCTAAATCTTTCAACTCTGATTCGTGTCTGTTGACCGAGGGTCAAAGTCGACAGCTCGAAGCAGTAAAAGCTCTATTTCCTGATTTCGAAAAGCAAGGTTTAGGCAGGAATATTTTGCTTACGCACGATATAGACATTGGTGACGCGAAACCAGATAAACAACGTTTTTATCCTGTTTCACCAGCAGTGGAGAAACTCATGTATAAGGAGGTAGATAGAATGTTGGATTAAGGCGTCATTGGGAAATCCAATAGTGCCTGGAGCTCAGCATTGCGCATGATCTTACTTACTTACTTAATTGGCGCTTAACCGTCTAAACGGTTATGGCCGCCCAACAAGGCGCGCCAGTCGCTCCTTCGCTCCGCCAACCGGCGCCCATTGGTCACACCAAGGGAGCATAAATCGTTTTCCACCTGGTCCTTCCAACGGAGTGGGGGCCGCCCTCTACCTCTGCTTCCTTAGGTGGGTTCCGATAGAAACACTTTCTTGGCCGGATCATCATCTTTCATTAGCATAACATGGCCTAGCCAGCGCAGCCGCTGCGTTTTAATTCGCTGGACTATGTTGATGTCTGCGTATAGGTCGTACAGCTCGTCATTAAATCTTCTTCGGTAATCGCCATCGCCAACGCGTAGAGGTCCATAAATCTTTCGAAGAACTTTTCTTTCTCTCTCTTTCTTTCTATTGGAAAGATTGATTCTTCGCTGGATTTCAGTGCTGATGTTGTTGCTAGTGTTGATGCTGGTTCCCAAATAAACGAAGTCTTTTACTATTTCGAAATTATGGCTGCCAACAGTAGCGTGGTTGCCAAGGCGCATATGCGCTGACTCTTTGCTGGATGACAGCAGGTACTTCGTTTTGTCCTCATTCACCATCAAACCCATCTTTACCGCTTCTTTTTCCAGTTTGGAGTAAGCAGAACTAACAGCGCGGGTGTTTAGACCAATGATATCAATGTCATCAGCATATGCCAGTAATTGCACGCTTTTATAGTATATTGTTCCAGTACGGTTAAGTTCTGCAGCTAGTTTAATTTTCTCCAGCATGAAATTAAAGAAATCGCACGATGGGGGTCACCCTGTCTGAAACCTCGTTTAGTTTCCAACGGCTCGGAGAAGTCCTTCCCAATTCTGACTGAGCTGATGGTGTTGCTCACCGTCATTTTGCACAGCCGTATAAGTTTTGCGGGGAAACCAAATTTAAACTTAGCGGCATATAGGCAGCTCCTTTTCGTGCTATCGAAGGCGGCTTTAAAATCGACGAAAAGGTGATGTGTGTCGATTCTCTTTTCACGGGTTTTTTCCAAGATTTGGCGCATTGCGAAAATCTGGTCGATACCAGGTCTGAAGCCGCACTGATAAGGTCCACTCAGCCGGTTCACGGTGGGCTTCAATCTTTCGCACAATACACTTGAAAGGACCTTATATGCGATATTAAGAAGGCTGATTCCACGATAGTTGGTGCATTTTGCAGTATCCCCTTCATGTGGACTGGGCAAAGAACACCTAGATTCCAACCGTCGGTCTTAAACCTTCCGTCTGTCGCCGTATTTTTTGGTAAAATTTTCGGGTGTTATTCCTGGTGGCTAGCAGCTCAATCTCCTCGCACTCACGCCTTTCTGCTTCTGCTTTTTTCTTCCTGAAAAGGCGTCTCGCTTCCCTTTTCAACTCCCGATAACATTCACACACTCCTCTTGTCGCGCTCGCTTTTAAACGTAGTCATGTAGGCAGCGTTTTTTCTTTCGATTGCAACGCGGCATTCTTCATCGTACCAGTTGTTTTATCGTGGACGCCGGTAACAAATTTTTTCCTCGGCGGCAGTACTAAGTGCTTTGGAGATATGCTACCACTGCTCCTGTATTCCTTCAGGATGAGTTGTGCTCTCAGAGAGCAGGTGTGAGAGTCGAGTTGCGAAATCATTGGCAGTCTGTTGTGATTGAAGCTTTTCGACGTCTAGCTTTCCTTGTGTTTTTTGTTCTTTGGTTTTAGCCGCGCTAAGGAAGGTGCGTATTTTGGCTGCAACGAGATAATGGTCCGAGTCGATGTTAGGTCCTCGGATCGTGCGCACATCTAATACACTGGAGACATGCCGTCCGTCTTTCACAACGTGATCGATCTGATTGCGACTATTTCGATCAGGAGGCAGCAATGTAGCTTGATGTATCTTTTTATGCATGAACTTTGTTTGCGCGGTGTAGGCTGTCACCCGTCCCATCCCCCTCCTTTTCTATTGTATATCGATGAATTTATATACATCCCGTATTTTGGATTCGACTATATTGAATTATATTATATTGAATTATCCCTAGAATCAATGCATTGTATCTACCCTTAAATTCCCTATTGGGAATCCTCATGGCCGTGTGGCAGCCTCCACCGCGCAAAATCCACCAAGTCGAATTCGCCGCACGTACAGGATGGCGATCTGGCATGATCGACATCTGTCAGAAAACCACCACCATTTTGTTACATTTTGCACAATTGTTATTATTATCCAAAGCTTGCTTTTGCTAATCATTTTTCCTCTGTGCTCAAAAATAAGTTTTCTAAATAAATAATACAATACTTGCAAATCATAATATTTTGCCGTGCGAATTAACAAGTTTTGCTCAATATACTTTTGTAACCAAAAATTGTATTGTGAATATATATACTGCGAAAATCACCGCTTTCCTTTTTTTCCGCAAAACCAGATTATTATATCTATTATGTAATCAAAGTTTTCCTGTATAAAAGTTGTAATTACCAAAAGTTTGAAATAATTAAAATTATATTCAGTTATATGGTGAAAGTTCGCTAGATTTCAATTATTAAAGAAGTGACTTTCAGATATCCATCTGCGTTTGCTAAATTTATTGAGCTTCTTGCTGCGATTTACCGCTCAAGGTATAATTATTCGGTGGTATACCTGCGCAAGTCATTCGACTTCACAAATCAGTGAAGCCCAGTAAATTGCCGTAAACTCTTCGAAAGGTTCGTGGACGTCGTCACAAACCCTGGGAATAAAAGTCGCACAGATCAACCTGCCTATCTGAAGCAGCGCCGGTGGAAATTTTGCCCAAGAGCAGCAAGAACCAATACAAATCGGTGAGTATCAGCCTCTAAAGTCAACTAATGGTCCTTCGTCGCCTTTGACGGAACCAGCCCCCTTAAAAAATAATAATACTCCTCAAAGTATATCCCCAATTAAAATTTGGCGATTCCCAAGAGCTATATATATAGATTTTCCCGCCATTTACATAAATTTCCCGCCAAAAAATACACTTTCCCGCCAGAAAAATATATACATATATACATATCGCGGTGCAGTACAGACCCAGCAAATCCCACTCATACTTTTACAAAATTAACTTGTGTCCCTTGCGGTATAACATAAATACATATCCCCACATCAGTATTACTCGGGATACCCAGCAGCAAATTCGGCCACATTCTCATAGTTTAAATTACCCAGCAGTAAAATCTGCCCAACTGCCCAGACTACTCCCAATTGAGTCTAACTGGTCCTAGCCGACTACACTCTCGACCAATAGGAAAACTTATCCCTTCGGTTTTCCCATAGAAATAAACACTCGGCAATCTCCAAAATAACAAAAATTGCTAAAATAAAATTAAGCAAGTCCCTCTTTAGAATGACTACCGTGGTCGAAAATAAATTTATATCCGAAACGGATCTCTTTTCGGATTACTGCGCTCGGTTCGGCACAACCGAGATCCAAGATAACACCGAGGCATCCCTAAAAATAAAAGATAAAAATATCGATGTGTTCTGGGAACGGGTACAAAGCGCATATGACGCCGTCGTAGAGTCAGATGACAACGAACTTCCCGACGACTTTAAGGCCTCAGCCTTCAATAAATACCGCGCCTGCCTTATAGCATACGAAGACACAAAGGCAAGAATAGGCGATCAGCTCCAGCTAAAGGGTACTAAGCAATCCCGTCCCCGCTACAACTACCACTCCCCAAGAAAATTCCGGGATGCACCTCAAAGTACCCGCCTGTGACACCGAAGTCTTTTACGGGAGTTATGATCAATGGCCGTCCTTCCGTGACATGTTCACGGCGGTCTATATCAACCACCCCAAACTCTCGAGCGCCCAAAAACTGTACCACCTCAGGTACAAACCCAAGGAAAAGCCGGCCAGATAGTAAAGCAATTTCCACTGAGTGATGACAACTTTGCTCTGGCTTGGGAAGCTCTTAAATCCGTTATGAAAATAAAAGAGTCCTGGTCGACAATCAAATAAAAGTCCTCATGAACCTCAAGCCCATTCCGACTGAAAACAGCGAAGACATCCAGCGATTGCAATCCTCCGTTAATAACTGTCTCCAGATATTAGCAACCCAACAAGTCTCGACAGACAGTTGGGACCCCATATTAATATATCTGGTAACCTCAAAACTGCCGGAAAATACAGTTGCGCTTTGGGAGCAATCTTTAAGCTCCAGAAGAGACCTACCGAACTGGTCCCAAATGGATCAGTTTCTGACTACTCGCTACGAGATAGTGGAAAGGGTGGATCAATGGCGACCAGCCAAATCCCGATATAATCCACCCTCCACTAATTTCTCAAAGCCTCCCTCAAGTCAAAACAATCCCCAGTTCAGGCAGGCTCAAACCCCTAACCAAA
The DNA here is from genome assembly GCA_029619165.1 of Eurosta solidaginis. Taxonomy (NCBI): domain Eukaryota; kingdom Metazoa; phylum Arthropoda; class Insecta; order Diptera; family Tephritidae; genus Eurosta; species Eurosta solidaginis. The sequence continues at coordinate 13,341 of JARSSU010013959.1, read as the reverse complement.
ACCGCAACCCCCCGCAGAACAACAACTACTCTCAAAATCGCACAAATGCTCATGTGGCCGAGCATCAAAAAGTATACGCCTGCAGAAAGTGCAAGCAGAACTCCCACACGCTACAAAGCTGCTTGCATTACAAAAAGCTGGCAATCCCTGAACGGAAAAAATTCGTGAGAGAAAGCAATCTCTGCGAAAACTGCCTGTCCCAAACCCACCTCGTAAAAGATTGCACAAGCACAAGAACGTGTCTCTACTGCCAAGGTCGCCACAACTCCACCCTCCACGATACCGGAATATCACACCAAACCAATGGCCCTCGAAGAGCGGCAGCCCAAGTAGCAACTAGTCAGGACGTTACCAACCCTAGATTCCCAACGAGGAACTTCCCAACCACCTCAAACGCTGCCCGCATCCAATCTTTGCATGCGGAAAATGATAGCAAGATCATTCTCCCCACAGCGATAGTGTCCATAGAACACCGAGGGGACTGCTTCAGGCTCAGAGCCTTAGTGGATCAAGGGTCAGAACGTAGCTTCATCTCGTCGAAAGCTCAAATGAAGCTAGGCCTCCCATATACCCACTCCCTATTTGAAATATCGGGAATGGGAGGCGGAGTAGTACAAACCTCCAACAAGCTATGCTCACTGACCCTAGTCTCAAATGATCACAAGGTGAAAATAAAGGCCCAGGCAATAGTGCTACCTCGGCTCACTAGGCAACTCCCAACACTCAGGCTAAATAACGACCAAATGCGTAAATGGTCCCATCTCAAGCTAGCAGACCAGAACACTCAGAACCCCTCCCAAATTGATCTGGTATTAGGCAGTGATCTTATCCCTCAAATAATGCTAAATGGCATAGAAAAGATCTCGCCCACACTGCTAGCACAAAACACGATATTTGGCTGGATAATAAGTGGCCAAACCCCCGAAAAGGTCGGATCACACTCCTCTCAAGCGTGGGAAGTGACGAATGTCCAGCTGAATGAACAGCTAAGGCAATTCTGGGAAATCGAAGAAATACCCAGAACGCGAGTGGAAACCCCAGAAGATAAAATGTGCGAAGACTTTTATCAAAGCACAACCACTCGCATGGATGACGGTCGATATATGGTTCGGCTCCCCTTTAAACCAACATTCCCGAACGATATCGACCTAGGTCAATCCCGTACTGCAGCCCTACGACAGTTCCATGGCATGGAACGTACTCTCTCAAAAAGGGCGATCTCAAGCAGCAATACGACCAGGTACTCGAGGAATATCTGTCCCTAGGCCACATGGAAGAATGCAGTCCCAATGAAATAAAATCCCTGGGTAAATACTGCTCATTCTATCTCCCTCACCATGCAGTCGTAAGGCCAGACAAAAAGACAACAAAAGTCAGAGTTGTGTTCAACGCCTCCAAAAAGTCGGGTTCCGGTCACTCCCTCAACGATGTTTTATGTACCGGACCAACCCTCCAACCCGATCTCCGACTTATGTTGCTGAAATGGCGAACATATAAATATGTGTTTAATGGCGACGTCGAGAAAATGTACCGCCAAATTCTCTTGCACCCCGATGACCGAGACTACCAACGGATAATATTCCGAACCCCCGAACACAGTCCAATAAAGGACTACAAGTTAAAAACGGTCACCTTCGGGGTTAACTGCGCGCCTTTCCTGGCTATTCGCACTCTACACGAGCTGGCGAAAGACATAGCCGATTCCCATCCACGCGCAGCCCCAATACTAAAATCCGAGACGTATGTTGACGATATTTTATCTGGCAGTCATGATCTCCAATCAGCCGAGCAATCCCTAACAGAGACTATAGACGCTCTCAATTCAGCCGGCTTTCCCCTAAAAAAGATCACGGCAAACCATCCCAACATCCTCCAAAAAATATCGAAAACTGATCTGCTGGAAACAAATTTTCTCGAGTTCGAAAAGACCAGCACCGCCAAGACCCTGGGCATCCAGTGGAACGCCCTAACGGATACATTCTCGTATACCGTCGACTCAAATCCGGCATCCACTGCAGCCACGAAGCGGCAAATCCTCTCCTCCATTGCGAAACTTTTCGATCCCGCAGGGTGGCTGACGCCCATAATGATCCAAGCGAAGATGCTCATGCAAGAATTGTGGTTAGATGGGACCGAATGGGACGAGAAGGTTAAACCCATCCGTCTAGCCAAATGGGCGCAGTTCTCTCAAAACCTTCCCTCTGTCTCAGCCATCCAGATACCCCGATGGATGAATTTTACGCCCGATCAATACGTTGAGCTCCACGGATTCTGCGACGCCTCAGAAAAGGCTTATTGCGCAACCCTGTACCTAAGAAGTACCGTCGGTACTCAGGTCCACTCTCACCTTATAGTGTCCAAAGGCAAAGTGGCTCCTCTCAAAACTATTAGTCTGCCACGCCTGGAGCTATGCGGAGCGCTCTTATTAGCAAAATTAGTCGCAGTAGTCCAACCCCATCTCGGCCTAAGTCAAAAAAAATTAATCATGTGGTCCGATTCGGAAATCGTGCTAGCCTGGCTGGAAAAGCCACCCCACTCGTGGAAAACATACGTCTCTAACCGAACAGCGCAGATCATAGACCTCGTTGGAAATGTCCCTTGGCGACATGTGCGAAGCAAAGACAACCCCGCGGATCTTGGAACCAGAGGATGCAGCCCCGACGATCTCTCTAACTCATCGCTATGGTGGAATGGTCCAGAGTGGCTTTCCCGACCCCCCGAGGACTGGCCAACACCAACGGCCAGAAATATTGTACCCCCCGAACTTCGCCGAGTCGAATCACTGCATGCAGCGGAAGAGTCAGAAGACTTCTTGGAACGGTTCTCCTCCTATCCCCGCGCCCTACGCGTAACAGCGTACATGTTGAAAGTTTGTAACTCGGCTGAGAAATGCTGTAGGAGGCAATCGTACCCCTAACGATCCCGCCCTCTCTTACGCCGACGTCATGCGCGCGAAAAACCGTCTGCTGAGCTTGACTCAGTCGAGATTCTTCGCTTCCGAAAGAGCCTCCCTCGAAAATTCAAAACCAATCGGAAAGCGAAGTCCCCTACTGGCACTTGACCCCTTCCTGGATACAAACGGGATTCTCCGTGCCAACGGAAGATTAGTAAACGCCGACATGACCTACAATGAGTGTCATCCCATCATTCTCCCCGAAAAGGCTAGATTTACTACCCTTTATATAAGGTTTCTGCATGAGAGCTTCCTCCATGCGGAAGTCCGCCTCCTGCAACAAGCTATGAGGCAGGAATTCTATACCCCACGACTCAAACCTCAGCTGAAAAAATGTATTTTCCAATGTAAGGTCTGCACCATTCATAAGCGACAAACGCAATCCCAAATAATGGCAGCTTTACCCCCCCCCAACGATGCACTTTCGCGCCCCCCTTCACTACTACTGGCGTAGACTTCGCCGGCCCGTTTCAAATCAAAGCTTCGATGCTCCGATCTCCAACCCTCGTAAAAGGTTATGTGGCCGTTTTCGTTTGCTTCACTACCAAGGCGATCCACCTGGAATTGTGTTCGGATCTCACTAGTAAGGCTTTTCTCGCTGCCTTCGCCCGGTTTGTAGGGCGTCGAGGGTACCCGAAGCAAATGATGAGCGACAACGGCACAACATTCATTGGTGCTAAGCGAGCTACCGAAGTAGAGTTCGTCACCTTCCTCAACGAAGTCTCGACCGATATTGTCCAAAAGTATGCGCCACAAGGCATCGATTGGAAATTTATACCCCCCGGCGCACCCCACATGGGCGGATTATGGGAATCTGCCGTCAAAAGCTTTAAAACCCATTTTAAAAAGGTTGCCGGAACACACAGCTTCACCTTTGAAGAATTCTCAACTCTATTAATTCGTATCGAGGCCGTTCTCAATTCTCGCCCTATCTCCCCGCTTTCCCAGGACCCAGCGGATCTCACCGCCCTCACACCTGGCCACTTTCTCCGAGGCGCACCCCTCCTCGCCATCCCCGAGCCGAACTATGAACACCTCTCTATGATCAACCGTTGGGACCGGTTGAAAGTTTTACATCACCAATTCAGCAAGCGCTGGAAGAATGACTATCTCATGGAGTTACACAAGCGTTATCGATGGCAAACCGCTCAGCCTCCCCCTAAAATCGGCGATCTAGTCGTCATCAAGGAAGACAACCTACCCCCTACCGAATGGCGCCTAGGACGCGTGGAAGACACCCATCTAGGAAGAGACGGCCATATCCGAGTAGTCGACGTACGCACCCAGAATGGCGTTCTCACCAGGCCGCTGACAAAATTGTGCTTCCTGCCACCACCAGAGCCCGACTCCGATCCCCATGGTTCCCTATCATCGCCCGAACCAACTACAGTCCACTAAGCTTACCTATCGACACTATTTCAGAACCCAACTGAATCATCCCGTGTCTCTCACAGGCGGTCCTTAGCTCGACGCGTCTTCTCAGGCGTAAAACTAACATACATCTATATGCTTTCTTCCGACAGATGGATCGTCAGCGCCCTCCGGTTCCAACACCCCGACGCTCGCTGTCATCGCAAGTGGTGGTGCCCGCGGCCCGCTCGCCACGTAACGAGGCAGTGCCGGATTACCGAAAGTGCCGATTGTGCATGCGGCATCACGCACTCCTGAGGTGCCCTGTCTTCGCAACTATGCAGCCGCAACAACGTACGTTAATCGCTAGGGCACACCAGTACTGCCTCAATTGTTTGGCGCTGTCCCATTGCACCAACGAGTGCACCTCCACCGAACGCTGTCGGGTCTGCGGGCATCCTCACCATACATTGCTACACCGGGAAACCGGAGGTCGCCAGCCGCCGTACGTCGTACCATCACAACAGGCAACTCGTCCGCAACCACGTCATCCGGAACAGCGCCGACCCGATCCCACCGTTCAACATCGCACTGCTCGTCGTCGTCAACAATCTAATGGGCGCGCACCACCCACGCATCCAACCCCGCGACCTAGCGTCGGAGACCGTACCATCCGGTGCACTGCTACCGGCTTGCGCACATCCACGTATAAAAAAAGGTTGGAAAGATCCTGATCCAGGAAGCAGTACGCGCCTTGCAGGAGCTGAAACAGACATTAGGCGCTTAGTGCGCCTAGGCGGCCCAGGATGTTTGCGCGGTGTAGGCTGTCACCCGTCCCATCCCCCTCCTTTTCTATATGTATATCGATGAATTTATATACATCCCGTATTTTGGATTCGACTATATTGAATTATATTATATTGAATTATCCCTAGAATCAATGCATTGTATCTACCCTTAAATTCCCTATTGGGAATCCTCATGGCCGTGTGGCAGCCTCCACCGCGCAAAATCCACCAAGTCGAATTCGCCGCACGTACAGGATGGCGATCTGGCATGATCGACATCTGTCAGAAAACCACCACCTTTTTGTTACATTTTGCACAATTGTTATTATTATCCAAAGCTTGCTTTTGCTAATCATTTTTCCTCTGTGCTCAAAAAATAAGTTTTCTAAATAAATAATACAATACTTGCAAATCATCATATTTTGCCGTGCGAATTAACAAGTTTTGCTCAATATACTTTTGTAACCAAAAATTGTATTGTGAATATATATACTGTGAAAATCACCGCTTTCCTTTTTTTCCCGCAAAACCAGATTATTATATCTATTTTGTAATCAAAGTTTTCCTGTATAAAAGTTGTAATTACCAAAAGTTTGAAATAATTAAAATTATATTCAGTTATATGGTGAAAGTTCGCTAGATTTCAATTATTAAAGAAGTGACTTTCAGATATCCATCTGCGTTTGCTAAATTTATTGAGCTTCTTGCTGCGATTTACCGCTCAAGGTATAATTATTCGGCGGTATACCTGCGCAAGTCATTCGACTTCACAAATCAGTGAAGCCCAGTAAATTGCCGTAAATTTTCGAAAGGTTCGTGGACGTCGTCACAAACCCTGGGAATAAAAGTCGCACAGATCAACCTGCCTATCTGAAGCAGCGCCGGTGGAAATTTTGCCCAAGAGCAGCAAGAACCAATACAAATCGGTGAGTATCAGCCTCTAAGTCATCTAAACTTCGTGCTGTATATGACCATGTTTTCGAGCACCGGCAAAGTCAGTCAGCCTCAGTCCGTTAGGAGAAGTTTCATTGTGTAGGCTGAACTTTCCGACTGTAGGGCCAAAAACACCTTCTCTGCCCACCCTGGCGTTAAAGTCGCCAAGCACGACTTTTATATCATGACGGGGGCAGCGCTCGTATGTGCGTTCTAATATTTCATAAAAAGTGTCTTTCACCCCATTCGTACATTCACATTCTATATTGAATTATATTTTACCATTCAATAACACACACTTTTTAGCTTTGAGCTGAAAGCATTTTAAGCCACTCAGGAATGGAGAATTATAATATACAACCAAAAAATCACAATTTTTAAAAGAATGCTGAGAGAATGCACACTCAATTGATTCAATCTTTTTACAGCTCTGAGAAAGGGTTAATGCAATGTAATTGGTAGCGGATGAATTTTCTTTTACGTAACGCTACCTTTGCCATTGTCATATCCTTCTTTTCCATTCTTCCAAAAAAATGTGTGAAAAATATTTGCAAAACAAAATTAACACTTTTCTGGTCAATCTAATATAATTGGCTATAAATTTTTATGTGCAAAAACGTGTGGTGAGACTACGTATTAGTCTGTAGAAAAAACATTTTTTTTTGTTTTGATTCCGGAATTTTTTTTGCCATGTGATTCATAAAAAATATTATCGAGTGGTTGTTTGGTTTAAGCTCGCGTTAGGTTACGATATTGCGTACAAACAGTGTACGAAAAATAAAAAAAACTAAATTGCTAAATTTTTCCCAACAGCAAAAAAATTTTTTTTGTACATTTTTTTGAAATAACCCATTTTAAACCAAACAATCCGCTCTGAACCTTAATGTAATATTTTGAAAATTTAGACTTGACAAAAAAACACGTGAAAAAATTCCGGTGACCGGAACCAAAAAAGTGTGAATTGTGATTTGGCCTAATATACATAACCGTATTTTGTCTGTTTGTACAAATTAAACCGGCGTGTGCCTACCCAGCAGTAAAATCGGTTTAGGAGCATGTAAAAAGCCTCTTAAAGGTGAAAAAATGTTTTTATAACCAAGAAACACAAAATGTGAATATGCAGTAGAATGAACATACATATGTACATTAGGGCGGGTCGAAGAAAAAATTTTTTTTTCGAATGGAATTTAGTAACAAGCTCCGAAAAAACTCCTACACTCTATTATATATGAATTAGTGTACATATTAGGCTGGGTGGACAAAAATAAGACAAAAAAAATGTTCTAGCTTTAGTTTTTTAAAGGGATTGATATATTTTCTTTTTGTTTTTCTTCTAATTGTGAGGTTATTGGTTTTGAGTAGTGATTAGATTTGTGTCATCTGTTTGTGAGAGTGTTGCTTTTGATAGATTTGTATCTTCTTATTGTGAGACAAATGGTGGTAATAATACCAGTTTGACAAGTGGTCTTGTCACTAGGACCTCTCTGTCCGAATGTCTGCGACGCGTACCCGGTTTGTCGGAACCAGGATGAACATTGACCACTCATCCCAGTCTCCACTCATTTGGTGGTAAATTGTACTCTTTGATGACCACCATATCTCCTACTTTGATGTTTCATTTTAGATGTTTCCACTTTACCCTCTTTTGTAGCTCCGATAGGTATTCGGTTTTCCATCTTTGACACAAATTTTGATGCAATGCCTTAAGTTTTTGCCATCGATTCACGATTGAGGCCGGGTTTTCGTTGATTTCTAGCTCCGGTGGAGCTAATAAACGTCCGCCGACTGAAAAGTGACCTGGAGTCAGGGGTTCTAGATCCGAAGTTTCGTTGGAGGCAGGCCTTAGAGGACGCGAATTAAGGCAGGATTCGATTCTGAAAAGTAGCGTGTTGAACTCCTCGAAAGTAAATTTCGAGCTCAACGCGATCTTTTTAAAATGTGTTTGAAAGCTTTTCACACCGGCTTCCCACAGCCCGCCCATATGCGGAGCGCCGGCTGGTATGAAATGCCAGGTTAATTCCTGATGTGCAAATTTTGAGAGAATTTGTATTCGGGAATCGGCGAGAAAAGCCTTAAATTCTGCCTTTAGTGCGCGTGAAGCTCTGACGAAGTTGGTCCCATTATCTGAGTAGATATTCCTTGGGCATCCTCGTCTAACTACGAATCACGAAAACGCTGCTAAAAAAGACGAGGTGCTCAAATCGCTAGTGGCCTCTAAATGTATAGCCTTAGTAGAAAAACAAATGAACAGACAGACGTAACCTTTTGAGGTACGACAGCCGCGCACCCTATAACTCTTTATGTCGAACGGCCCTGCAAAATCCACCACAGTGTTAGTAAATGCGCGCGAAAAAATTTTACGCTCTTGTGGTAAAATTCCCAGAAGTTGACTTTTGAACGTGCTTCTTGTAGATCGTACAGATCTTACAATTATGAATTGTGGCTCTGACCATGATTTTCACCTTTGGGATCCAGTACTGGGTTCGAATAATTCGCAGCATTAGTTGGTTTTCACCGTGGTGAGAAAGTTCATGGACAAACTGGACGAACAGACGCGACAACCTACAATTGTATGGTAGTATTAGTGGGTGCTTTTCGCCATATGCCATATCGGTGGATGCTCCAAGCCGCCCGTCCGAATGACTCCGGTTTCATCGAGAAATGGAGTTAGGGAAAGTATTTCGCTCCTAGACTCAAGCGGCTCTTTGAATTTTAGTTTCGCTACTTTATTACCGTAATGTTTCTCCTGAGCAAGTTTAATTAAATAGATAGTCGTTGCTTTAATTTCATCAATGAGATGAAGTGAGATTCCCGGATAGGAGCTTTCTCTTCCAGGTCGGTTCTATGCATGAATCTAAAAATGTATGATAGTACCCTCAAGGTGCGCGGTAGCTTGGAAAACTTTTCAAGAATGTCACTTCTGTTATCTGCGACTGCTGCTGCATGTGCCTGTAGTCGTTTTTCCTCTACGTTTGTTGTGAAGTCCGTTTCATGAGTTGGCTAATTTCCTCTGTCTTCTTGGAGCCAAGACGATCCCTGCCACCATAGGGAGTTGTCGACCAAGTCCAGAGCTAATATGCCCCTGCTGGATAAATCTGCTGGATTTGCACCTGAATCTACGTGGTACAAAGATGAACTTCGCACATTATCGATGATTTTGGTTATTCGATGAGATACGTAAGTGGACCAGGAGCATGGGGGTTTGCGTATCCAGGCCAGCACTATCGTCGAATCAGTCCACAGATGGATATTGAGATGACCTAAATCCAGATTGCTGCAAATTGATTCGATGATTTCTGCCAATAATACCGCCCCGCAAAGTTCCAGTCGCGGAAGTGAAATGGTTTTAACTGAAGCCACTCTTATTTTTGCCAAAAGCAGGTTGACAAGTAGTTTGTCATCCTTTTCGACCCGCAAATGAACCGTTGCAGCGTATGCTTTTTCGGAAGCATCGCAAAACCCGTGAATTTCTACTTTTTCTGTCGGGGAATAGGAGACACATCGGGGAATTCGTAATTTCTCAAGTTCATTGTAAGTTCTGGTAAAATTTTTCCACCTCTCCAATGTTAAGGGAGATAAGGTTCGTCCCACCCAGTACTTGTAGCCATATATTCTGCATAATAATTTTCGGGACTATAATTGTGGGTGCCAGCCAACGGGTCAAAAAGTTTGCGATAGTCGACAATATCGCTCTTTTTGTGAGACTTGTTCTTCTTCTATTGGTTTGATAGTGAAAAGAATTTATCGGAATGTGCATTCCACCTAATTCCAAGTGCTTTCACGCTGCTGGAATCCTGAAATTCTAGAAAATGTTCACTCAAAAGATGAGATTTTGGAATTCCTTTTAATATTTCGTTGTTATTCGAGGTCCATTTGCGCAATGGGAAACCAGCTGATTTTAAACCTGTAGATATGTCATCCCTATCTTCTTTCGCGGACTCAATGGAATGCCCATCTGAAAGGACGTCGTCGACATACATATTTTTGCGTAAAATAATCGAGGCTATTGCATGAGAAACTTCTGAATCATTAGCTAGTTGGAGTAAAGTCCTTATTGTCAGATAAGAAGCACAATTAATCCCGAAAGTTACCGTTTTGAGTTCACAAAGATTGATTGGATCGTTTTAGCTTGAGCGGAAAACTATTCGTTGGTACTTGGTTTACCAGCGAAGAATTAATATGGATAAATCAGACTGGAGTACAGGCTCAGGGAAAAGAACCCTAACTTTCGTTGAAGTACTTTCCACTTTAATAACCGCATCATGCAGCAGATAATAGTTGTCGACTGCATCGGGCGACTGAAGTGCGTTTATTTTTGACATATGCCCCATTGTCTCGTATTCCATAATGACCCTATTGTATTCCTTTTGTAATTCGGGATCTTTCTTAAGTCGTGTCTCGTTTTTGTAAAATTGAGAGCACGCTATCTTTAATGAAGGTCACAGGCTAATGTTCGCTTTGTAATCTGATTTGAAAGGAATGGAAACGATATATCTTCCATCAGAATTTCGTTGCGTTGTGCGTTTGTACAACTCCTCACATATTTTCTGTTCGGCTGTAAAGGCTTTTGATTTGGGTATATCTTCAATTTCCCCAAATCCCAAAGGGAAATGCTTGTTGTGTGAGTGCACTGAAATCGCACGTAGGTAGGTTGCCAGTTACCTGTGGCAAAACTAACACAACAGCGTCGATGTATGTCACATGCCCTTTTAACCTGCGCAGAAACTGTGTTATTGATGCCCGAATCTTGGGCATGCATTTTCCTACTTGGCAGGTTAACTCTTCGCCTGAGTCTTTCTGTAATGAGAGAGCACTCAGATCCCGAATCTATGAGAGCTCTAGACGAATAATTAGTGCCATTATGATAAATGGATACACAGGCTGTTCCTAGTAAAACGCCTTTACTCGTGTTCACGAAATTCGATTTTACCCCAACCGTTTTAGCCGATTTCTTCTTCTTTGTAGACTCATTACGCATCTTAGCTGATTCAGACGGAGCCGATAAATCATCATTAGAATCTGTGGCCACCGGCGAAGTATCATTTGTGGCCTTGGTCGTCTGTAAATGCAGAAGGGTATTGTGCCTTGACTGACAGATGCTGCAGTTGGAGCCACTAGTACACTTCGACACCGAATGCCCCGGTGAGAGACAATTCAGGCAATCGGTTGCTTTTGAGAAATGAAATTCTGTCGCTTATTGGTAATTTTTTGAATTTGTCGCAGGCATATATTCTATGGCTAGAGGTTTGACAAGTTTTGCACCTGTTTTTAGCGATACGCGCTTGAAAAGACCCAAGCTTTTTATGCGTCCGCTCAAAGGACTGCTTATTGCCTTGTACCTTTGAAGGTTTTGCCGGCTTTTTTTCACCCGAAATCTATTCAAGGTTTGGAACCTATGTGATAGGAATCGGTCCATTTAAGCCCACTTGGAGTCTCTGTTCTCCACTGACTGTTCCCAAAGTGACAGGGTAACATCAGGTAACTTTGTCGAACAGAGATATGTTATAATGGCTGAGCTCAGGCCAAGGGGGTCACTGCTGGCGGACAGTGAACGGCCTATTAATTAGGTTAGCTGCGAATATCAAATAAGCAGCCTTCGACCAAGAGCGGCTGGTGAGTAGGGTTTGGCTTAAAAGGCCTAAAGCACCCTGAGCACCTCCAGTGGCAGGGCGAGTAGATGCCGCCCTGAATTAAGCATCCACAGCCTAGTGCGGGGTTGCTTCGAGGGAATACCTACCCAAGATAGGGAGGCAACTATACGACGTGGGATACACACTCAGGAAGGTAAAGAGGTAAATTATTTGTAAATTTAAGGTGATTGTCACATTAAGACTGAGCCCAGTAAGGTCTTAATTAAGGTATACTGGAATCAACGACTCGGATATGTTTGTTAAGGGCTGGCGAATGTGGCATTCGGAAATCTCAGTACACGGCTTGACACACCGTCGAAATGACTTTCCGGTTAATGTCCCATTCGTCTCCGTCCCGTTAAAACCTTGGCAGGCCTTGGGGTACGTTCAAAGCCCGTCATCATTAAGTTGGTGGTGCAGGTTCGGTTGAGATCCTCCCGATTAATACTGATCTGGCTCTGAACGCAGTCTTCATGAGGGACTGCGTCAACCTTCACGTGGCCTCCCTGCCTTCGCATAGACAACCACGGGATCTATATAGGTAACTGCACACTCGGACCAAGATAGCGGCCTCAAGTGGGGACCCAATTAAATAAATGATGAGCAACAACAATACTAAAATAAAAAACCAAACACAGGAGAATGAAATGGCGTTCAATCCATTTGTAGGAAGGAAGCTAGCTCGCTCTCCAGAAGGGCGTGGCCCATCGGCTGGGGGCCTTAACATTTCGTCGCAAGTGGTTACGAAACCCAAAGGAGCGGAGGCCGAAAGCAAGCAAGGAGCGTTGTCGCCGGGTGCTACACCGAAGCTTTGCAAAAAGAACTCCGACAGCAAGGCTCAAAAGGGCACACCATTATTAAGTGAGCTATTTAAGCAGGCGTCAGCTGCGTTAAATCAGCAAAACCCCCCTGGAGAAAAAAAGATGACCAAGCTGGGCAAGGCGATTGAGAACTTGATGCAGTTCTTCATAGGGCGTAATAATATACACGCGGAAATCAAGCGCTTGGCCTCCGTAATAAAAGTGCTGTACATCGAGTCGGCCATAGAGGTAAAGAATTTAGAACATAAATTGCGTGCAAGCGAATGCGCCAAGGATAGAAGTCCATCACCCCCAGGAAAGCGACCGAGGAATAATTCGTACTCGACCAAGGAGAACAACGTGGTAAAACCCACTACTACTCTAAAAGATGTCTTACCAGGGCACGTGGGTGGTCACAAACGACGGCAAGAAACGCAAGAGAAGACGGAGCGGAAAGAGGAAACTGCAGCCCAAAAGACGGGGAGAGTGGCAGTTAGCCAAAAAGAAGATCAAGAAAAATCACTTAAGGCTAGGCCGGATGCAATCATCATTTCCAAGGCGGGGGATGCGACGTACGCCGACATATTGCGTAAAGTGAGAAGATGCGACGAATTAAAATCCCTGGGTGATGACGTCAAAACGATTAGAAGAACGGCGAAAGGAGAGCTGTTACTAGAGCTGAAAAAATCGCAAGATGGGAAAACAAGCGCGTACCAAGCAGAAATTGAAGCGGTACTAAAGGACTCGGCTAAAGTTATAACAAAGTCCCAAATGGTCACGCTACAGTGCAGAGATCTCGATGAGATTACTACGCCCGAGGAGATTTGCAACGCCCTCCACCAGCAATGCAACATCAAACTTCCAGATGTGGCTGCCATAAAAAGCAT
>JARSSU010013958.1:0-46935 GCA_029619165.1 Eurosta solidaginis | reverse complement strand
TCGACCTTTTCTGTTGGAGAAAAGGCTACCCATCGCGGTAATTCGTATTTTGTCGATCTCCTTGTACGTATTCGTAAAATATCTCCACCTGTCTAATGTTGAAGGCGAAACGGTTTCATCCCAGCCAGTACCCTCTAACCAGATATTTTGCATAATCATTTTTGCCACGATAATTGTTGGAGCTAGCCACCCTAATGGTCAAAGAGTTTTGTGACAGAAGATAGTATCGCTCTTTTTGTGGGCTCGGTGTTTTCTTCTATAGGTTTTGCTATGAAGTAAAACTGATCGGAATGAGAATTCCACCTAATACCGAGCGCCTTTACACTACTTGAATTTTCAAATTCTAAGAAATCTTCGCTGAGTAGATTGATTGGGAATTCGCTGTAATACTTCACTAGAATTATCTCTTTTACGCTGATGATTTGAGATTTTTTTCAGAGTGAAGAACGAGTCTGATACTCTCATACTGCAATCTGAGTTAAATAATTTTAATGAGTGTTGCTGTAAAAATAAGCTTGCGCTGAATGCCAACAAATTTTATTACATAACTTATTCTAAATTATGTAATAAATTGATTTCGTCTCTAATAAGCCGTTACTTAGGGTGAATAAAATTTGGGATTTAGGTGTTGTATTTGATTCGTCTTTTACATTCACCGAGCACTTACATTTTATTATCCCCAAAGCATATTCCTTACTGGGCTTTATTAAAAGAAATGGATCGAGTTTAAGGACCCATATACTAAAAAATTATTATAAAATGCCTTTGTACGATCAAGGCTTGAGTATGGTTCCATAATATGGAGTCCTTATTATGAGGTACACAATAAGAGAGTCGAGCGTGTGCAAAAAATATTCATGAAGTACTGTTTATACGATATAAACTTCGATCTGCCTCTTCCTCCATATATCTCTAGGTGTAAACTAATTAATCTTCACACATTAGAAAGAGTAATTACATCTATAATGTTTATTTATGACATTTCCAATGGCAATATGATTGCCCAATACTGTTAGAGTCTTTGAACTTTTATGTTCCATCACGGACTTTGCGCCAATATACTATGTTTGTAATTGACCAGTTTAGATCTAATTACGCACTTAATGGCCCGATCACTCGCGCTCTAATTGCTATTAACTCAATCAATAATAATTATTGTATTGATTTTTCGATATCTCGTCGAAGTTTTAAAAATATGTTATTTTCCATTTTAAATTAACTTTACTGTAAACAAACCTTATGTTTAGAAATGTTTAATATAGTCTGTAAGATTCTTGTAAATCATAGACTGAATAAAGAAATATGAAATATGAATTTGAAGTCCATTTTCGTAATGGAAACCAGCTGTACTTAAAACCTCGGAAATTTGATCTCTTGCTCTGATCGCAGATGCAATAGTATGCCCTCCGGAAAGAACGTCGTCGACATACATATTTTTTCGTAGGATATTTGAGCCGATTGGATGAGATTTTTCGGAATCATCAGCCAGTTTAAGTAAAGTCCTTATTGCTAGATAAGGAGCACAATTGATACCAAATGTGACTGTTTTCAGCTCATACAGACTGATTTGATCATCTGGACTTGAGCGGAAAACTGTTCTTTGGTATCTTGTATGATTATCATCTACTAGGATTTGCCTATACATCTTCTCAATATCGCGTGGAGATACTTTCTTCTTTTATTACCGCATGATGTGGTAAATAGTAGTTATCGACTTCGGCGTGTCTTGGAGCTCCCAAAATGACCTTAGCTGCTTGTCTAAAGCCACTTCGTTGTAAAAGAATACCCGATTATGATTGGTTGGACTGGCTGCATCAGCACGACCAGTCAGTATCCAACCAAAGACAGTTTCCTGAGCTAAAAGAGCTAAGAATATTTTTTTTGATACCGTCTAATATGATTTGCGGATAAATATCACCCGCCCAGAACAAGATCAACTGGCTCATTCACGAAGAAACGTTTATCCGCAAGCACGAGATCAGGGAATGCTTGTTGTGTTAATGCACTACCATCGCATGTTGGCAATTTTACCTGTCAAATGTGGTAGAACTAGAACTAAAGCGTCAATAGAAATTAGTGGGTCAACTGGGGACCGCAACTGAATGGCGCATGCCTATTTTACCTGCGCAGAAACTGAATTATTGATGCCCGAGACTTGAGCATACATCTTTCGAGTTGGCAGGTTGATTCGTCGTCTGAGTCTTTCAGTGATAAAAGAGCATTCAGATCCCGAATCCATGAGAGCTCTGGCCGAAAAATCTGTACCATTATAATGAATGGTGACGCGAGCTGTGCCTAGTAAAACCCCTTTGCTTGTATTGATAAAATTAGATTTGACTGTAGTTTTATCTTTCTGCTTTTTTTGTTTTGCAGATTCATTTTGGGATTGAGCTTGCTTTGAAGTGCACGGTTGCTCTTCCGCTAAATCTGCAGAATTATTTATCGGTGTAGGTTTTGCCTTACTTGTCTGTAAATGCAGAAGGGTATTATGTCTTAAATGACAGTTGCTGCAATTGTATGCACTTGTACATTTTGACACTGAATGCCCCGATGACAGACAGTTTAGGCAGAAGTGATTTCTTTTTATGAAAGCAAGTCTTTCATTGGTGTTCAAATTTTTGAACTCTGAACACGCATAAATTTTGTGATCATTGCTTTGACACATTTTACAAGTGCCTTTAGCTACACTTGCTTGGAAAGCGCCAAGTTTCTTTGGGGGATGTTCAGAGGCCTGCTTTGAGTTTTGTACCTTTTGAGGTTTTGTACTCTTTATACCTCTTAAACCTGAGGCTGATTCTAACGTTTGAAAACGATTTGTCAGAAATCGGTCCATATCCGCCCACTTGGAAGTTTCTGTCTTGTTTTCTACGGACTGCTCCCATAGCGAAAGGGTCACATCAGGAAGCTTAGTTGAACATAAATATGTAATAATTGGATCCCAATTAGATATGTCAATATGATGACTTACTAACGAGGATATGCAATTATTTATGTCCCTTTGTAATCTTTTTATCGAATTACCGCATTCAGTTTCGACTGATTGAAGGTTGAAAAGAATCTTTAATTGGGTGTTGACTAATATTCTCTTATTTTCATACCTGTCGCACAAATTTTTCCAAGCTATATCAAAACCATCATTCGTCAATTCGCATTTCTTAACGATTTCTCTGGCTTCACCTTGGGTTTTTTGTATGAGATAATATAATTTTTGTACTGGCGACAGGCTTTTATTTAGAATATAAATGGCCGTGAACATGTCACGAAAAGTTGGCCATGACAAATAATCACCTTTGAATATATCGGTATCACAAGGTGCTAAATGCAAGTTGCGTGGCGTGAAGGCAGCATCGTTTTCCTTCTCTGCCTTCTCAAATTTTTCGCCAGGTCATTAATTTTTGTCATGCACCGCACAAAAACGGTATAGCATGATTTATTTTTCTTTCTAATTGCAGTAACGTCTTTAGCGGTAATGTCCTCGGCCACTAGCAGATCATCGAAAGCAGCTTTGGCTTTATTCCCACATGGACTTCAACTCCTGCTGCTGAATTTTCAGCGAATTTTTAGAGTGATCGCTTATGGGTTTGCTAAGAATTCGATGTCGAATTCAATTACGGTGTCTGCTAGGCGGTTATATGCTTCCATATTGAAAATTTTTAAAAAATTAGAAACAATGAATATTTCCAAAAATATTCAATGCACAGAGTCAGTGTCTGTGGAATACCCCAAAATGCTAATATAAATTAGTTAACGCTTTCCACCAACAAAATCTACCCAAACAAATTAAATGAAATTCTAATGAATTTTGTATAAAGTCGTAAATGTAAATATTTATTTAAAAGAAAAATAAACACAAATTTAATAGTTTTAAAAGTGAAAAAACAGTGGACTGTATGTAAAATATACGTACGTGTAAATATACGTGTTAAAAAAATTATTGCTCGCCAACCAACTATATTTATGTACGTGTGCGTGTATGTATGTATGTAGCACAGTATTAATTTAAAGAAAACGCAAGTGAAAAAACGAGCAAAGTTGGAGGAAAATGTTCCGTCCACTAAATAAACGCTCAAATTAAATTGTTTTGTTTTAAAAAGTGAATTTAATTTTAAAGCTAAGTGATTTTTGTGAAACATATTTTCTATAATTCAGCTGTGATCAACCAAAACCGAAAGTGAGGTTAAGTACACAGTGTAGTGTTGTTGTTGTGAGCAATCAATAATAGAAAAGTGCAAGCAACATACAATGTATTTTGAATTAATTAATCTTCAACGAATTTGCTTGCAACTTTTCTTGTATTTAATCCACAAACACTGTTTTGTACAAATATGTGTGTGCGTTGGTGCGCCACTGAAGACCCTTAAGCCGTGTCAAATATTCTTACCGTTGGTGACAAGTAATATTTGATGGTCCAAAGGGCTATTTGTACAAAATTTAAATTTTAATTTTGTTTCACAAATCACTCGCGCACTTTCACTTCACTAATTTTATTATAATGTGCTCACTGAAAATAACCACGTACCTTTTATTAATTTGTAGAATTTCCAAACTGATGAAATCGAAATGAAGTTGTTGTTGCTTGTGGCACAAATAAATCTCCGAAAATCAAATACCAGTACTATAAATGTTGATGGAATTCACGACGTGTTTGTCCTCGCAAAAATGAAAATCCGCTGCTATTGGCACGAAATAGACTATTTAAACACTGTGAGTTGTTGGTTTGCAAAATCCGCTTCTTTAATAACATACAGTGGAATTGATGTGGTTCGCAAAATGGTCGCTGGATGAAAAAACGGTTTAAGGACCAATGTCTTGGCCGGGACACAGTTCAGGGATGGTGCCGGTCAAGATATAGTGCAGAAAAGAAAAAAGTGGTATTAGAATTTTTAGTTTAAATACAAATATCTTTATTTGCAATAAAGATTGTGCACAAAAAATTAATATATATATTTTTAGGTTACCTGTACAATTGGGTTGGTGAATCTGGAACTTCGGCGGGGATATATCCTTTCTCCTTGATGTAAGAAAGTGAAGTAAAAATATATAACAGGTCAATACAGCTTTGCCAGTCAAACTGTTTATTTATTCCAGCGATGTTCATTTGTATGGTTAACATAAACAGTTTGACTGGCACTGTTAACAAATATAAGAAAATATGGGCTGTTGGCCTAAACATATGCCATTCAATCTGCTTAATTTTGCGTTTGCCAGCTTCTGATTCAAGGCTCGAAAGTAATTTCTCTAAAGTCGTTATTTCGTTAACAAGCTCAAAACTAAGTAACTCGAGTTTTTTATGTTTTACATGCGGAATAATTCTCAATTTTGTTGATTTATTATTTTTTTCGTAAGTAATTTCAGATCTTATCCGTGGTACTTTTTTCGAAAAATTAAATGAAAATTTGTCGTAGACTATGTAAGGTAAGTTGTTTTTCGTCGTTTTTGTCTGTTTTCCTAGGAAGGTTTTCATCGTTTTGCTGTTTTGTCATTGATCTTGTCTGTACTGCTAAAATTTGTTTGTTCGACTCCTTAATCTCATCGATTGTAATGAGCGATAGTGCATCAGCACCAACGTTTGATTTACCTTTAATATAAACTATAGTAAAGTTATATTCCGCTAATTCTAGCCTAATTCTTGAAAGTTTTGAAGATGGGTCTTTCATATTGAAAAGGTATACTAGAGGTCTATGATCGGATTTTACAATGAAAATGGGTGCCATAAACGTATGGTCGAAATTGCTTGATTGCAAAGTAAATAGCTAAAAGCTCTAATTCTATTATTCGTTTTTTCTGTTCTGCTTTATTAAATGCTTTAGAAGCGAAACAAATTTGTAAATCACTACCTTGCTGTTCTTGACACAAAATAGCGCCACATCCTGTTGTTGAAGCATCAACGGTAATAATGAATTGTTTAGTAAAATCTGGATATTGAAGTAATTTTGGTGAAAGTAACGCTGCTTTCAAAGATCAAAATGCTCTTTTGCACTCAACATCCCAAACGAATTCGACTCTTTTTCTGTTTAATCGATTTAGAGGAGCTGCCAGAGACGCAAAATTAGGTATAAACCGTCTGTAATAGTTTGCAAATGCGACGAATCGTCGTACCGCGTCTTTGTCAGTCGGTTTTGTATACTTTTTAACTGCATTTATTTTGGAGTCGTCTGGCAACAAACTTTTGGCTGAACATTTGTGACCTAAAAATGTAACTTCTGGTCGTAAAAAGTTGCATTTATTTGGGTTAAGCTTGAGATTGCAAGACCTACAAGTATCTAAAACTTTTGAAAGATTTTTCATGTGGTGTGCTTCACTACAACCTATGACGATAATATCGTCGACGTACAAAAATGCGACGTTGGGTGGTATACACGAAAAAGCTATTGTCATCATTCGTGAGAATGAATTTGGTGCTATATTTAAACCGAATGGAAGCACTTTCCATCTAAATGCACCGACCGAGGTGCTGAAAGAAGTAATGTCACGTGAGTCAGGATGCAAGGGGATTTGATGTAATCCTGAAAAAAAATCTAATGTAGAAAAATACCTTGCTCTACCGAGATCGTCTAAAATATCGTCAACTCTAGCTAGTGGGAATTTATCAGCAATGAGTTTTTTGTTTACTGCGCGAAAATCTACGCACATACGATAAGCTTTTTGACCATTAGTATCTTTCTTTGGGACTACAATCAAAGGACTATTGTAATTCGAATAACTGGGTTCAATCAAATTGTTGTCTAACAATTTATTTAGTTGGCGATTTATTTCTTCGCGTTGAGAGTATGGCAATCGATAGTTTTTAACATATACCGGTTCGTTGTCTGTCGCTCGTAGAAGTTATTTAAAGTCATTTTGTTCGTTTCAAGAGCGAAAATGTCGGCATAATCTATGCAAAGGTCAATTAGTTAACTATGAGCATGTTGAGGTATTTGATTTTTTAAAATTGAAGTAAGTTTTTTCGTACGTTTGTCTTCTGTTTCTGTCTTGTTAATTGTATAAACATTATAATTTGAAAGTTTTTCTGTCCGAATACTGTTTCTTTTCACATACTTTATATCATGCGTGGTATTTATGATCTATATATTAATACGCTAACAAAATTTCAATACAATCAATTGGCAGGTTGTTTCGCATACTTAGCATACGTAAAATCATATCAAAGTTATATGAATCGATTTGTATTGATCGGCCGCAGTGCATAGGCCTATTTTTGTTAACAAATATTACTCTATTTGTTTATAATTAATAGAAAAAGTTTTTTGTAAATTCGAACAATTCATACAAATATCGTACGTCATTTTCGTGCACAAGCGCGCCATCTTTGGGAACAATTATCTAAGTGTTCTAATGCGAATTTCAAAGACCTAAACCTTTATGCACAAGCGCGCCGTCTTTGAGAACAATTATCTAAGTTTTCTAATGTGAATTTCAAATTTTATGTATACTCGCTAAATTCGAAAGCACAAATGTTTCACCTACATACAAATATGGTTCCCCATTGTTGCCGCTTACCTATAATAGTCTATACCAAAATCCTAAAAAATTGTTCCGAAATAATTTGTAGCGTACAAAAAAATCTTAAATAGACTTAATTTTGACCGGCCCATTTTTTGTGGCAAATTTCACTTACACGTAAATACATAAGTCTTTATTTAACAGATTCTATGTTTTTTATTTTAGTTGTTTTCAAAAAAACATGAAATTACAAATAATGAGTTAACTTTTGTTGAAACTAACTAATTTATTTATAACAATTAATGGCAAATTTGCCCGAAAATGTTTTTGCATTTGCAGATTTAATCCTTATTTTAGATAAAGTACATCGTATACTGAACAAAACAAAAGTTACAAAAATATAACATTACATTTTTTATATTGCCTTTTATGGTAATTACGGAATAAAAAAACGTTCCAAAAACGTGTTTGATTTTAGGTCAAAAAGGCAACCGGCATCATAGCATACCGTAAGTCATTTTCGTGCACAAGCGCGCCATCTTTGGGAACAAGTATCTAAGTGTTCTAATGCGAATTTCAAAGACATAAACCTTTACGCACAAGCGCGCCGTCTTTGGGAAACAATTATCTAAGTTTTCTAATGTGAATTTCAAATTTTATGTATACTCGCTAAATTCGAAAGCACAAATGTTTCTTCACCTACATTCAAATATGGTTCCCCAATTTGCCCGAAAATGTTTTTGCATTTGCAGATTTAATCCTCATTTTAGATAAAGTACGTCTTATACTGAACGAAAAAAAAAGTTACAAAAATATAACATTAAATTTTTTATATTGCCTTTTATGCTAATTTATTTTAGTTCTTATTTTATTTTATTATATATTCTCTTATTTCAAATAGGTTTATTATTATTTAACTGCAACTTGACTGAATCGGAAAATTTCACATTGTATATTAAACGAAACAAAAAACGTCCCAAAAACGTCTTTGATTTTAGGTCAAAACGGCAACCGGCATCAAAGCGTGCATAGTCAGTATATTACCCACTATCTATATATTAATACGCTAACAAAATTTCCATACAATCAATTGACAGATTGTTTCGCATACTTAGCATACGTAAAATCATATAAAAGTTATATGAATCGATTCGTTTTGATCAGCCGCAGTTCATAGGCCTATTTTTGGTAACAAATATTACTCTATTTGTTTATAATTAATAGAAAAAGTTTTTTGTAAATTCGAACAATTCATACAAACATCGTAAGTCATTTTCGTGCACAAGCGCGCCATCTTTGGGAACAAGTATCTAAGTGTTTTAATGCGAATTTCAAAGACCTAAACCTTTATACACAAGCGCGCCGTCTTTGGGAAGAATTATCTAAATTTTCTAATGTGAATTTCAAATTTTATGTATACTCGCTAAATTCGAAAGAACAAATGTTTCACCCACATTTAAATATGGTTCCCCATTGTTGCCGCTTACCTATAATAATCTCTACCAAAATCCTAAAAAATTGTTCCAAATTATTTTTAGCGTACCAAAAAATCTTAAATAAAATTAATTTTTGACCGGCCCATTTTTTGTGGCAAATTTCACTTAAACGTAAATACATAAGTCTTTATTTAACAGATTCTTTGTTTTTTATTTATTTGTTTTCAAAAAACATGAAATCGCAAATAATGAGTTAACTTTTGTTGAAACTAACTAATTTATTTATAAAAATTAATGGCAAATTTGCCCGAAAATGTTTTTAATTTGCAGATTTAATCCTCATTTTAGATAAAGTACGTCCTATACTGAACAAAAAAAAAGTTACAAAAATATAACATAAAATTTTTTATATTGCCTTTTATGCTAATTTATTTTAGTTCTTATTTTATTTTATTATATATTCTCTTATTTCAAATTGGTTTGTTATTATTTAAATGCAACTTGACTGAATCGGAAAATTTCACGTTGTATATTAAACGAAACAAAAGCACGTCCCAAAACGTTTTTGATTTTAGGTCAAAGCGGTTACCGGCATCATAGCGTGCATAGTCAGTATATTACCCACTATATTTATTTTTAGGCTAACTTTGTTGGATTATATATCCATTAATCGGATGCTTAGATCCCATAACCCTAATTTTTTTATGTCGCTTAAAGTTATGAAATCAATTTTATTTTAGTAAATATGTTTGCGTGAATAACTTTAATGTTTTTGTTTGTTTTTCTTTTCTTTCTAATTTATTCTGCTTTGTTATATCTTAGTATTGTATTGTTCACAGACGATATTTTATCGTAGATATGGTCATATATATTCATGAAATGGAGTGTTTACAAATTTAATGCAAATTAATTACGTACATAGATCTCAATGGAGTCCCAACATTAAATATCCGAACATTAGAATCTTCATATTTCCACAATGATCACATTAAACCCCGGAAAAAGTTTTAGTGCACTTATTGCCTTTTTATATGGAACTGTTTGTTCACTTCACTTAATTTTTTCGCAATTTAAGTACTTTATTTTTTCTTTAATTAAACATTTTTTAGTAAACTCTGCTTTTTGTTTTGTGTCACACTTACATATTATATATGTATTTATACAAAATTAAACGGGTGGCGTGAAATAGGCTAAATGCCTTTAGCTAATTTCTTCGTTTTTAACTAAAAGTTCGCTTTTTTTTGAATTATGACACAATTGAAGTAAATGGGCGATATATGTATATGGGTTATATAGGCCTACTGGGGAACCGAGCTCCCAAAACTAACTTCGGTAGCGCGCCAACGGGGAACTTCCGGGTGGTGTGGAAAAACCTAGTTTTCAATTCAATTTCAAGTAATTTCACCATAATTCTATGTCAATTTCATTTGATTTTACATAATTTTTATATTTTTGTTTAAGGAGCTCCATACCAAAACGTTATAACTACACGTGAAAAGTTTGTAGAAAATTTCAGAAAATACAATCAAAAAGTACAAGGTCTTAGAGCAAATTCAAAATTTTAAAGGAAAAGTTAAGTAAGTTAGACCAGTTTGCTATATTTCCAACACTTGATGCATAGACTGAGTTGAAAAAAATACACGTTGGTCGAATTTCGACCACAGGCGATACTAGTTTTAATTATTGGGTTACTGGAATTAACAATGCACCTAGCTGTGAAAACGCCTTTTTCAATTTCCTGCGAGTCCACGAAAAATGGCTCGGGTGCATCTCCTAAGTCAAAAAGTCTGAATATTTCACATCTGGGAGGAATGATACAACTGTCGCTTTCTGTTCCGTGCAGGATTGGTATCGCAACTTTTTCATTGCCTACCCGAAAGGAAATACTATTTCTTTCATAATTAATAATGCATTTGTTAATTTTCAAAAAGTCTATATGCCATCGGATGGAATATTAAAGTGTTCATCTACTACATGTAAAGTAGGTTTAAGAGAAAAGTTTGAAAAGTTTAGATTTACCTAAAGTAGAAACTGAATTAGAAGTGACACCGGTAATGTTAATAATGTCGTTTGTATTTAAGGAAATATTACTGTCTATACATGATATTTTTATTAAAGAAATGTCTGCTTGAGTGTCTACTAAGAAAGAACAAAAATTTTGTGACTCGTTAAGTTGTAATTTATGAAATCTGAATAATTTAAGTTTAAACAATAGATGCCTATTGGTGAGGGAAATTCGCTTACTCGGTTAGTTCGTCCTCCCCCAGTGTTCGCTCCTGAGGGGCCCTCGGGTTTAAGGCGCGAACGTTTGCGTTTCTACCTCTACCGTTTGATGATCTTGAATTGTTACTTCTATTGTTACTCCTATTTCTATTTGAATTGGAATTTGGACGTGTATTAGTATTGTTGCTATTCGGATATCTATTTCCGTTATAATTCCTATATCTTTGACTATTGTTGCCGCTACGGTTGCCGTTGTATGAAAATGAGCTATTATTTCTATAACTAGTATAGCTTCGAACATCGATAACTACCACGTGAATTTCTGAATGTGTTGTGACCACGTGATCGAAAAGCTAAAACCTGACGCTCAGTTACTTCGTTATTTTGCTCTACAATTAGTTTCGCTACTACGTCTTTCGGATCAGTAAATGCCGTTGAGGTTAAAATGGTTTTGACTAAATTGGATTTTGCGTTTACACGACACACATTAACAGTTTGTTCGACTGCCATTTCATGAGCTTTCGCTTGAGTGATCCCTTCAATAATAAAGAACCGCTCAAATGAGTCAGCTAAATCTTCAACTTTTTTTGCAAAATCTGTGTAATTGTTATTGTTACGTGCAACGCTGCAATTCTCCCTGCTACAACTTTCGAGTTGTCTGGTATTATCCTATTGCGTAGAGCTACTTTAATTTCGTTGACTGACGTTATTTGCGTCGGTATTGCTTCACAGGCTTTACCCTCTAATTTTGATTTTAAAAATGCTATAAAGGTATTATTTAGATCTTCAGTAGCGAACTTTTGAAGTAATTCAATTTTGTCTATAAAAGTTTCAAGTGCTAGAGGATCACCGCTGTAGTTTTCTCTAATAGAATTAGCACACATGTTAATGGTAGTTTTCTTTTCCTCAAGAGTTGCCATGATTTGATCGTTAAGATCTGAAGCTGAATTAGAAGAAGGTGAGGCAACATTTGTACTAGTT
Source organism: Eurosta solidaginis (assembly GCA_029619165.1). Taxonomy (NCBI): domain Eukaryota; kingdom Metazoa; phylum Arthropoda; class Insecta; order Diptera; family Tephritidae; genus Eurosta; species Eurosta solidaginis. Next base: position 34,852 of record JARSSU010013958.1, on the reverse strand, counting down.
GAATCGTTAAGATCTGGGGTTACGTTAGCAGAAGTTGAAGTTAATTTCTCGTTGGAAGAATCTTCGAAGCCTGTGAAATCTGCTGACAAAGATAATTTATTTTCCTGTTTTGTGACTTTTTCGGTCGAAGATGAAGCTAAACTTTCGGAGCTTGAACCTAATTTATCGTAATCTGTTTCTTAATTAGAAGTTTTGTGAACTCTCTTCCTATCTTTAAAGTTGTATATATGTAGTTATCAGAATAGCAAAAAAATCAGTTGAAACTACTATGAAATTAATGCAGCACTTATTTGGATGTCTGAATTTATATGTGAAACTGAAAAGTTGAGGAAAAAGAAAGAAAAAAGAAAAATTGTAAAAGGGAACTGATTTACAGGTGAATAGTCGCTAAAGAAATATTTAGCACTTTATTGGAAGAATTAATTGAAATTGCAGTATACTTGTATGAAAAATTTGTAAAAAGTAATCGAATTTAAAATGGCTCAAAGGTATGTAAGTATAAATTGGTAAAAATTTCAAAATGTGGTAATCACGGACGCACCGCTTTATTCAAAAAAATCTAATTTGGTTTTTCACAGAACCGCCGTATATATCAAAAAATTTTAGTTGGTTTTTAACGAAACCACCGCATATATCACAAAAATTAATTGGTTTTTAACAAACCACTGTTTATAAAAAAATTCAATTGGTTTTTCACAAACCACCGTTATATCAAAAACCCAAAATTTATATGAAATGCGAAATTATTTTAATTGAAATGCGAAGGCACCGAATTTAATAAAAAAATTTAAATTTTTAATATAATACATATATACTTTTAAAGAAAAAAAAATATACCCGTAGGCAAAAAAATGTTAAATACATATATATACTTATTGTACTGCTTCGCTGCTGCTATGACGATGGCTGCCGCTGATGTCGCCAATTCTACTCCTGGCGGAGTTGTTTCTGCTGCCGAAGTCGCTGCTGGTGTTGTTGTTGCTGCTGGCGGTGATGTTAAATGCTGGTGGTGGTGGTGGCGTTTAAAAATTGCGATTTTGTACAGTTGGCTAGTGGCGTGGGTTTTAAATTCCGTTAATTAATAGCGTTATTTATTCGTAGTATTAATTTCTTTGTTAAACATTTTCTTTTATAAAAGTATTTAATTTCGTATTACGTCCGATTAATTTATTCGTATTTTTGTTTTAGGTAGTTTTATTATTTAGCCAATGTCCTTTCGTTCTATTATCTCTGCTTCTTTTAAATGTTAGCATTAGTTTTATTCAAAATTTTATCTTTCCACTGCAACTGCCACTTTTCCTACACCACTCTACACACCATTGCTGCATTTTTGACTGCCTGACGAGGCTCCAGCGTCACGGTCGCCATTTGAGGTTCCCTTTTGGAACCTCCGGAAAGGTTGTACACACGCGCACACCCCTGTCAAATACAACTTAAGGCCCAACCACATAGAATACCTTATTATATTTTGGCGTAAGGCTTATGTTCCTTATATCACCCTTCCTTTTCAAAAGAAGAATTTGGCAAGTTAAACACTGAGGGCGCTTGAAGTAAAAAGGTATGTAGTCACTGAGGACGCTCGTTGATAAATATGCGGTAACTGCTGTAAGCTGTAGTTGTTGTCGTCGCATGGTTTGGGTATATTGTTGTTTGATGTTGCGGTTGAAGTTGGTATGGCCTAGTCTATTGCGTATTGTATTCGTGTGTTTGACTTGCTGCAGGCATACCGTGTTTATTGCGTGATCGTGTTGCTGGCTTCGTTCAGCCTCATATTGCGGTGATAATGTTGTATGTTGCTGGCTTCGCTCAGCCTTATGTTGTGGTTATAATGTTGTGTGTTTGGCTGGTTTCACTCAGCTTTATGTTGCTGTGAATATTGTCGGGCCAAAGTTGATATCAATATTTGGACCTCACACTTGGTGTTTGCGATCAGCCAAGGTGGAACTACTAGGGCCGGTGGTGCAATGAATACTGCTCCATTTTTGGTGCGATCCCCTCAGTGCTTGTATCTACCCAATCTGCCTTTGTACTTCCACATGATGAGATTTGTATGCTGGTTAACTCAAAAGTGAAGCAGTTTCCTGAGTCATTGTATGTGATACTGTTTCAGCAAATGTTGGCTTTGGATTTGCGTATGTAGCTCGTTTCGTTTCGGCGTCAAGTATTCCATTTATAAAGCTGTGGATTTTTTCGGTGCACTCCACGGACGCGAGATGAGCAAATTTTTGAATGTCCGACGCAAACACCTGCAATGTTTCATTTGCTTTCTGGTAGCGGTTTTGCAGTTCTATTTGATATATCTGTTTCCTATGCTCGCTTCCGTAATTTCTCTCGACACCGGACATTACTAATTTATAGTTGATCGGCTTTCCTTCAGAAATCGTCCGTAGGACTGCAGCAGAAGATAGTTTTAATACCACGAACAATGAAGTAGTTTGTCTTCAGAACTACAGTTGCTCGCTGTTGATATATTTTCTAATTAGCGCTAAAATACCTATAAAGGAACAGAACAACAAACGTTGGGGATTTTGCCCTCAGAGTAGACATTAAAGTGACAGGAAAATTAAATTGCAACTCCTCGATCAAATCTTTCCAAGCATCCAGCTTTGATGATATAAGGTAATAAGTGAAAATAATATGTTGAATGGTTGAACAGAATTAATTCTTTATTGGAAAATACTTTCCCTTTTATATAAAATTTCTTACATTACAAATACCTATTTACCCTAATGCTTACAAACTAAATGTACATAATTTCATACATGCAAGTCAGCATATGGTATGCGTTGCAATAACCTATTGAGATATATGTGAACATATACTATGTGTTTGTACTGGGTTCGTCGGTCAATACGACGAATTGACAAACATAAACAAATGTGAATCATATGTACAATTATGCATAAATGCATGCTGAGCTCAAGTGGCTATTTTGGGGTGTTAATATTTGACTAAATGTGAGTATGCATGTATTGAATGCAGTGAAACTAAAATGCATAGAATGCATTTGAAGTCATGCTACACCATCCGCCTTTGAAGAATAGTCATACATAATGTGTGTCGTTTTTTATCATTTTACTTTTATGACCCACTTAAAATTTTCTTGTGTTTACAAAATTTCAATTTGTGTTTCACACTCAATCGTTGTGTGGTAGTAATTTATGACTGTAATATATTGTACATTACAGTAACAGCAATATATTTAACATGAGTGTACATATATATGTATACCAGAAAACACATACAGTGTAACAAGTGTATTAGCTATGCTCTCTCTTAGGGTACGAAAAGAGTGGGCGCTGAAAGCCGAACCGAGATTGTCAGTGAGATAAAGATTGTCAGTGCAATAAAACTGATTACATACAAGTCAATACAAATAAGCTTGTGCATAACAGAGTGAACGCCGCCAAGAGCCTCCGCAAAGCCAATGAGTGCGAGAAACCAGTTTCAAAACATTTTGCGCGCTTTTTGCATTGTTGGTGTTTGGTTTTTAGCGTGCATTCGTGTTTTTTAATGGTTCAAAAATAATAAAAAAAATGGATATCGATCAAATAATAAGTGAACATATTTTTAGTGTAATTGGATGATTTCCATATTCTTTTGTGTTAATAATTGCATTAATCACGCTAGGAGAAGCAAAATATTCTGCATCGGATGAATCCACTACCGTGCACAGCAATTTTATAAACACAAATGAACAAGACTAAATGGCATAAAAGCAAAACACATGGAATAAACAGAATTTCATCGCTGATTCTCGCATTCACTGCGTTATATACAAACTTTCTTCTCGCATGAAAATAAGCTAGGCTGGGCTCCGCTCGGCATCAACGCTCATTCTGTTCGTATCCGTATACTATATACTGTATGCTCTTACTCACTGGAAAGATATACATAAAATTAACATTTGAAGCATTGCTCAATTACTTGAAGTTTAGTCGTAAGTTTAGTCTATAAGCAACGTGAAATGAATAAAGATCATCACAGTGCGGACGAGCGAAAGCAGAACTCACAAATCAGACGACAGCAATTAAAATGTCCGCTGAAATTATTGGTAGTGTTCCACATTATAGGAATGAAGATAATAATTGACCAATTCTTTATCGTAAATGAAATTACGGACGACAAAGAAAAAAATCAATCTTTCTAACGTCAATCGGCGAGGGATCTTATATATGTGCCCACAAAAGGTAGACGATGCAGCGACGAAGTTTAGAAGTTGCGTAGATGTTATGGGTGGTCATTTTAAGCCACCGGCGCACAGTGTTTCGACTATAAGGCGGCAGGTGGAAAAAAGTCATAGTGACAGATAAAAGCGAAAATATGTTTATGTTAGAGGGCAATTACTAAAGGTCGTGTGCGCAAAATTTCGGGTAAATAGCTTCCACAAATCTTCGACAAACGGTGCATTTGTGTGGAAATTTGTGAAATCCGGGTGATATTTATTAATCCGTTTAAGTGCGTTTAGCCGTAACAAATTTAATATAAACCGTAATTTTTTGAACGATATCTATTCAGTACGAGTCATGGATAATCCAGGCAAAATACTTATGATTAATTTTGGATTTTGGTTTTTTTTAAACAACAAGGAATTGTAAATTTTTTAGATTAGTTGCAAAAAGTGATTACCCCTTAGTAACTCAATAAAGGTAGATTCATACTGTAGATAATTTTATCTAGTTTCAGCTCATATAAGCCGGTTGTAGCGCACGGATTTGCAAAAATGTGTAAATTTAAATTTTTAAATTTTTCGATTTTCAGTTTCATCTTATATAATTTCACTAAAAGAATTTATCCAATTGCAGCAAAGCTACCCTAAAAATGAAAGACTTGAAAAAATATATAGTAACATACTTACAAAGATTAACCTTTGTATATCCGATAATGCGAAAGACGAACTAAAAAAAACATAAAATTTTTGATGTTGAGAATTGATAAGAGCAATGGTTGAATGGTGAGGATATAGTTTTTCTACTGGAGGAACCAGATGCTCCTTCGTATGCTGCTGAAGAAACTTTTACAAAAGTTCAACAATTCGGTCGACCCTCAAAGGACTTCCAAGACTGTGGGCAGAAAACTAAAATAAAAAGAGTAGAATTTATACTTAACAATTACAATTTGGAAGAAATTTTGTTCGCTGCTGAGCACGCTCTAAGGCTCGCAAGTAAAAAAGATGCTGCTAGCATTATTAAAGACCTAAGCGATGACTTAGACAGTGCTAAAAATATTAAAAAATGCGCAGGTAAATGCTTCAAAGCAAAGGTGTCTCTCTGTTGATGAAGCGACACGCCTCTACCTTGATGCTAAATTAACTCAAATAGCTATAAGTTATTGAGAAACACAGCTCTGGGTGTAGATGACGATGTCTTTCCATCGTTCTATAGTTTAACAAAATCTAAGAAAATATGCTTTCCACCTGATGAATGCAGTCATGTGGATGAGATCTCTGCTAGTTTTACATTGCAGTCTTTGCTAGACATAACCACTAAGCGTCTTAGACAATTTGCCCCTTTCTGGAGCTGACAAAGTCCAATCAGCAACACTTATTAGGAAATGGGGCTTAGATGGGAGCTCAGGGCATAGCCTGTACAAGCAAAAGTTTGAAAATGCTGCTGCAACTGACCGGTACTTATTTTTAATTTTTTTCGTGCCTTCAAAGCTTGTGTTAAATGATGACCACGATACTCCAATTTGGATAAATTCCAAACCCTCATCAGCACGATATTGTCGTCCAATAAAATTTATTTTTAAAGAGAAATGCCAGATTTAGTGAAACGCGAAGCAGATGATATAAGGGCTCAAATTAATCAATTGAGGCCAACTGATTGTAAAAATTTCCTAGTTAAACATATTCTCCTCTCAACAGTGGTTGATGGCAAAATATGTAACATACTCTCAGGGACGAAGGGTAGCCAAAATTGTTACATTTGCGGTGTCAAACCTAGTCAAATAAACATGCCAGTTGCTTCTTACATTGCAAAGACTAAAAATTATGATTATGGGTTATCTACACTCCATGCGCTGATAAAAACATTCGAGTGTTTATTACATATATCATATAGATTACCCCTAAAAGTTTGATAAATCCAAGGAGAGAACCAAAGCATTTTTAATGAAAGAAAAAGCCAAATCAAGCAAAAGTTTAAATCTGAACTAGGCCTTAACATAGATGGAGCCAAACCTGGGTTCGGTACAACCAATGATGGATATGCTGCCAGAAAGTTTTTCGACAACTATGAAAAAACTGCAGTAATTACTGGCCTTGATGAAAATCTAATACACAAATTTCATATATTACTTACCGCGCTGGCGTCTGGGTATCAAATTTAACAGACCAATTTAAAATCTTTGCGGAGGACACAGCAGCGTTATATCTCAATCTTTATTCGTGGTATTATATGCCAATCACGGTGCACAAAATCTTACATCATAGTGTTGACATAATCAAGCATATGACTATACCTATAGGGAATTTGTCAGAGGAAGCGCAAGAAGCCCGGAATAAAGATTGTCGAAGATTTCGCGAATTCAATACTCGTAAGTGTTCCCGCTACGGCACGAATACAGACTTGCTTCAAATGCTGCTGATCTCATCTGATCCAATGATCAATCAATACAGAAACCACATTGAAACCAGAACTAAACCTGAAGTTAGGAACTTACTCAGCCTTATTGTAAACTTCGCGTGAATGCAATTCCCAATGGAAAAATTCCCACATTTGTTCCGTTCTCATTGTGAACTTCACATGTGAAAAATGTCCCATTTTCGAAAAATTACCCTAACCGTCCACAAATTTTTTTCCACGTGAATGTATAGAATTTATTCGCAAAACTGAAAGTGGGGAACAACACTCGATAAAATGTAAGGATTTTTTATCGCTTATTAAACTTAGTTGAGAATTATTTTATATCACATTAGGTCTATAAACAAAACTCAGTTGACTTTCTTGGTAAGCACTATGGCCGAAAATCCTGAAATAGGAAAGGGCTTCAAAAAAAAATAAAGATAACGTTCTGGCTTTTTGGAAGAAATTGAACAATTCCCTCAATAGCATGGGCCCACCATCAAAATTAATCTCCGAATGGAAAAAGGTGACTATCAATGCAATGTGGCTATGGAATGTGCCATAATTTATATAGCCATTGCTTACAGGTTTGGATTGATCAAAAACTATACGTACGAAACAAGGCTGTCGAAAATACCAAAAATAGGAAAAGACCGATGGAGGACCTTGCAAGCAACATGTTTTTTCTGTATTAGAACTGTCAATTTTGGATATAACTGCGTCAGTAGCAGCTGCGGAAGGTGTCGAAGATGGCAAGCCTTTTGGTTTGAATGCAACGAAATCAACTGGTAAGCAACGTGAAAATAACAGTAGTGATGAAGACAACAGCTCTAGTGAGGACTCTGAAGTGGAACTTAGTTGCATGGACAATAGCTTGGACGGAAATAGCACCGAAACTGCCGGTGACACGCAAAGGGAAAGTGCTTTGCCTGCACAAAAAACCAGCCACCAAACTCGCAAAAAAATTAACCCGTTGGAGCTATTAAACATTGAACTAGATGTTCAAAAAGAAATGAATGACAACGTCAGAAAGGGCTTGGAAATCCAAAGTCATCACTATACTGAAATAGAAGGCCACTTAAAGGAATTAAACCAAGGCCTCGAAAACTTTCAAAATATTCAAAACAGTTTACTAAAGGAAACAAAACGCCACAATTCGGAAATTGAACGGCTCAGAAAAATTGAAGTTGACCGTAAATTCATACTTATAAACAGCCAAATCGAGATTCAAAATTTGAAAATACTAGCTGCAAAGAAAAGCTTAGGCATTAATTAGAATGTTTCGAACGTTTTTGTAAAAAAAATGAATTTTATGTACTTTATTTTTTCAAATTGGTAAAGCAAGATTAACAATAAAGCCGCTTTTGAGCTAATACAAATCAGACATTTCTTTGAAGAGTGTCATTCAATTATAAAAACAATTTGTCATAAATTTATATAAGTCAATTGCCTATATTCGCTCTAATACGCTTAGCCTCATTGAGGTATGATGAATGCGATCCAGATTCTTCAAACTGCACGTGTTCAGAAATTTCCGGTTGAGAAGCTCTATTTGAAAAAAAAGGTGTGTCATCGCACCGATACTTTAAGCATATATTGTGCAACGCGCAACAGACATTAGTAATTTGAGCTGCTTTCTTAGGCGAATAATGTAGCTCCCTGGCTCCTAGTACACCCTCCATATATTTTTTAAGACGCCATTGGTCCTTTGCACAACGTTACATCCACGTTCTAAAGTGTCTGCCATCTATGCAGCCAATAATGCCTGGGATATTAAATTGTTGATGAAAATCCAAAGCATTTCACGCATTTCGTCTTTAGTAGGCCATTTTATCCACTGATTGCAAAGGCTCTCCTCAAAAACATTCAATACTTCAGACAAGACGTGGCTAAAACTTGACTGCGATAAGCCAACATCCACTTGCCTCCCTACTCCTTTTTGGTATGCTCCTTCACCAAAAAATCTTAGAGCAGCTGAAAGCTTTACGACTGTGTCTATTGCAAAACGTTTACGTGCCACTGGCAGACCACTGCAATACATCCAACAAATATTTGAACGCCGGCTTATTTATTCTATACAATTGGTGAAAGCTATGTATAAATAGTTAAAACGCGATTATTTATTTGGTTTACGAGTATAATTATTTGCATGTTTACCTTGCATTGGGTAATTCAAGGGGATTACACTTGTCGCGTAATATCCTCCTGGACACTCGTTCAACCAATTGCTGACTGGTATTAGTTTCTTCTTCAATTAAACAAAGGCGCAAGTAAGCACTAATCATTACAATTTAATATTTAACGATAATAAAAATGTTTGACTACACAACAGCAATTTTTTCTGCAAAAATTTGTAAACAAAACATGAGTGATGTTCACAATAGCATATTCGAAATTCGAATATAAGGATTGATTCACATGAAATTAACGACACGAAGTTTTTGTTCATGGGAAATAAAAAATTCATGGGATTGATTTATTCACGTGAAGTTTACAATAAGGCTGACTATTTTACCCGACTCGCCATCACTATCTTCTGGGGATCACCATTCAGTAGTAAACGGGGATGTCCATTGTCCTGATTCAACGAAAACACAGGATTTGTCTACAGATTAAAACGTGTGTTAAAAAATATATGTATATACAAATACCGCCTATTTTGTTCGAGGAAGTTTTTTCAAGCTAAATATAACTATTTGTGGTAGAAGTGAATGCAACCCCACATATGTGAAACTTTCATTACTCTATCTACGAAAAGATAAAAAAAAATCAAATAAAAATAAAATAAGTAAAAACTTTAAAGGTAACATTAATCGAATTTCAAAAAATTGTAGTCAAAATTTTCATCTTTTAATTCAGAGTTCTTAGAAAATTTTCGAAAATGCATTTTGTAGCACTTTCTATTGTAACAAAGTACAAGTCTCAAGAGCCTACAAATTAACGCATGGACATATCATATTTTTACATGGGACAAAATGGGCAACACCCTCAGCCAAAAATATCTAAAAAACCAAGAGTAATTGGTATAGTTTTGAAACATGCACTTTCTTAATTTAAAATTAGCTGGGGTACAAAACTGCATTTTCGAAAATTTTCTAAAAACTCCGAAAAAATTGAAAATTCTGATGACATTTTTTTGAAGCTCGATTAAGTTTCTAGAACTTTAAAAGTTTTATTATGTGGTTTCTATTTGCGATTCCACTATATTTCGAACAAAAATTATTTAAATTAAAAAAAATTAAAAACTAAAATGAATTTGTATGAGTTTAAGGGAAAATTTAAACAACGTGACATCAGGACGGACAAGGCGGCAGCTGTTTCGATTATACCTTGTAAATCTCTTCAAAGCCTTTTCTCCCGGGAGTGGGATTTGAACCCGCACTCCTACAATGGTTGAAGTGTTACAAACGCATTCAGCCACGTTACAACAACTCAGGCATGACGTGGCTGAATACATTTGTAACACTGCCTTCCTTGTACGGTATGTGAAAAATTTAGACATGTAAGCAGAGAATGCAGGTATAAAAACTTTAAGAGTCAACTGTAAGCAAATAGAGCATTTAAAAACAGTGTGTACGGTTAGGGAAACACTAAATTTGCTGAGATTGCGAAAGAATTTGTTCGCACTGCAGTCTGTAAACGATGGTCCAATAAAATTAATTGTTCACCTGAACAAAATGCCTATTAGTATGGATTTGGACACAGGCTCTGAATTCAGTATCCTCTCGCAGCCCGGTTCACAAACTTATTTAGCAGAAGGGAGCTTGTAAGTACAAACGTATATTAAAAACGTATAATAGCGTAGCAATATACCCTGTTGGTAGTTATGACGGACTGGTGGAGTTTAAGGGCAAACGCGAAGTGGTAAAATTCTTGGTAGTTGATAATGGGGGACTGCCATTACTGGGCAGGAATTTCTTAAGAGCATTTGGGTTAAATATCGCTAGTTTAAAATTCACACTGCCCATCGAAAGGGTAGGAGTGCCTAGGGTGGTGGAAAAATGTCCGTTACTGTTCGATGGGCCTTTAGGTCGTTTCAAGAAAGGCCAAGCGAGGTTGCAGTTGATCAAAAAGCAACAGCAACGTTTTTTAAGCCAAGGTACCGCTGGCGATCCAAGCAAAGGTTGAGAAGGAAATCAACAACCTAGTACAATTGAGGGGATGTGTGGAATAATGGTATAAGTCGAGTTACACCGTTTTTCCATAAATCAACTAAATAAAAAGGGCACGATTACATACATATACCATATTAATCTTAGAAAATAATAGTGATATTTAAACAAAGATATTAGCTTCATTTATGGAAAAACGGTATAACTGACTAATAAAATTTTGCAGTAGTGAAGCATCGAAATAGTATGAAAATATATTCAATGTCGTAGACCAGAAAGAACTGAAAAATAAGAGAATTGAAATGGTTTCAAACACGACTAAGCAGACAAAGAACTCCATTGTTAAAAATAGAAAAAAAGGTTAAAAATGATAACAGTAGTAAAAAAAGATAGCTAAAAATAACAAAAAGAAATAACAAATAGTTATAAGCATTTCTATATAATAGAATATAATGTATTTAACAATGGTTACTAATGTATCTACTATTTTGTTTAATAAAGTATTTGATATTCGATCTATGTAATAACGGTATAAACTCAATAAAAAAGAAACCATCCATTGTCTAATAAAATTATGTATATAAAAGATTTATTACTTTTTCTTATCAAAGAATCATACTATCTAAAATCTTATGATGTAGGATTATTATAAATTTATTTTTACCTGTATTGTTAATTTTTTTTTCACTTTTCTCAAAATTTTGATTTTTGAGTTATACCGATATTCCACACATCCCCTCAATTAAAAGTCCTTGAACCAGTGGTGTTCTCCGAGTGGGCTACACCGATAATGCCTATTCTCAACAAAGATGGGGTTGTTAGAATCTGTGGAGATTTCAAGGTGTCGGTAATCCGAATTTAGTGGTAGAACAATACCCGTTACCGAGGATTGAAGATCTCTTTGCGAAAATTCATGGGGGCGAAGAGTTTACGAAACTCGACTTATCTACAGCTTATGAACAAATTGAACTTAAGCCCGAATCACGCAATTTGACAACAATCGCGACAACAAAAGGACTTTTTCAGTACACTAGGCTAGTATATGGGCTGGAATCGGCTCCAGAAATTTTTCAAAGAAAGGAAACGTGTTTGACACATTTTGACCTACAGCGTGAACCCAAGCTGACTGTAGATGCTAGCCCGGTAGGAGTTGGGGCAGTGTGTCACAAATTACATACGATGGCATTGAAAGACCTAGGTTATCATAAACGGAACAGAGATATTCGCAGCTTGATCGGGAGGCAGTGGAAATTCTATATAGTGTAAAGAAATTTCACCATTTCCCCTCCGCGGCGCCATTTCACTTTGGTGACGGACAATAAACCGTTGCATCAAATTTTCGACCATAAAAGAGAATCCCACTAATGGCGGCTAATAGGCTGCAGAGGATAGACATTGATGCTATCTGGCTATTCTTTCGATATGGTCAACATTAAGTCTAAGACCAACATTGCGGACTATTTTTCTAGGAACCCTTCGGCAAAAGAAACCGAGGAGGAACACTGTCCCGATGGAGTATTTTTAAATTACGTTCAACAAATAGTGTGGTGCCCCTGAATATTGAATTAATTCGGACAGAAACCCAAAGCGATAAACTGTTACAGCTAGTTTTGCGAATTCATAAAGTCAGGATGGCCCAGCTTTTGTACAGATACGACCATGCGCCCGTTCTTTGACAGGAGGATGGACTTGTCTTCAGATTCCGGATGTGTGTTCTGGGGACATAGGGTACTAATCCCTAGAGCGCTGCAACCAGATGTCATGCAATATCTTCATGCTTCTCATCTGGGGGTTGCTAAAATGAAAGCGGTGGCTCAAGAGTGTTGCTGGTGGCCAACCCAAAGTACAGAAATTGAGAAAGAGACGAAGTCCTGTGAAGCATCCCTAATGTCACTACCAGGGGTTGAGTGTGTTGACATGGGCAAAAATAGCACGAGCACAGTGACAATAGGGGTGTTAAAACAAATTTTTGCTTGATTTGGAAATCTTAGTCTCGGATAATGGGACAGCTTTCGTATCACAAGAATATAAAGTTTTTTTTAGGAAAAAAATGCAATTAAGCACATAACTTCGACAGTCGGTCATCGTTGCCAGCAATGGTCAAGCCGAAAATTGTGTAAAACTATTAAAAACGGGCGTTAAGGAGAGACTTGTATAAAACTACAGAAACCAATTCCATGATGTGTTTTAAATGGATTTCAATTGCACTATCGTTAATGCAGTGCATAGTACTACAGGTACATCTCCAGCCCAGCTTATAATTTGGCAGACAACTGCGTACTCGCTTAGACGTACTGAACCCCAAACGAAAAACTGATAGCAAATCATATCAGTCGGTAAGAAATTAAGTAAAAGATCAGCAACATAATGAGAGGAGATATTATTGTGGAAATAGGGAAAACCAATTTAAAAAGGGCAACAAAGTTATTGTTAGAGATTACGCGATACCGGAAAAGGTTAGTTGGATCAAGGTTGACATTTTAGAAAAAACTAGGCTAACAGACCTTCAAAGTGAAAATCATAGCTTCGGAAAAAATATAGAAGCGTAACGGAAATCAAATCATAGCATGTAACGCATCAAACGCAGGTGATACATGTAGTTCTAATGATTCGCTTGATCTGGTACCGCATCAAAGCTGTTATGGTCCACTTGGGAGACTCACCCTTGGAACGTACCAGTTGGCTGGTGATCGGAAAAAGGGTAGGATTCACCCTCACTCATAGTTGCCTAGGGTGGTTACACACCCTCTTTACCAATTTAGTGCAGGTGGCATCTACGAAAATTTTATCTCATCAGCTGAATTTGTTTCTTCCATTTCGCTGGTATAGAGACTGTCAAAGGGATAACGAAAGCAAATATAATCAACACGTGGTACTTACTGCTGCATGATAGTGAATATTGTTTTTTTTTACAGCGCTTTAAGCTATTTCTATTGGCAAGTCCAGTTAACTCAGCGCACAATTCTCTCACGACGCAAAAGTTGCTCCCTCTGAGTTCCATACGCCTATCATCAACACGACGACTTTAAAATCGGAACATGGTATGCGTGACAGGGACATGAGCCAACATTTGGGTTGAACGAACCGATAAAAATATCGAAGTATCGATGATCGGTGGATCTAGATAGCGGAAGCGTACACGGAAGCTGGGTTCTGCCTCGTTCATTTGGGGCTTGGACACAAAAGAAGACTAATCGATCAACATAAGGAGAACTTCAGCAGGAACTCATCAGTCCATCATACCTTTTACTAATTTGGCGACTGACAAATCGAAACGTCTCCTTTTAATGCCGATGAAGTTAAAACCGTCATCTTCGGTTGTGCATCCGCTGTACTTAAAAGTGAACAACTACGCACAACATTTTGTAGCTAAATGAATTTTGCTAAGTTCGTCGGTTAAATCGTATTTGCGTGAATAGAAGCCAGCGCTGGTAATTTTCACGGCGTTAAAGAAAAAAAAAGTGCGAAGAATCCGGCCAACCGAAGGAAAGAGGCGGTACTTCGCTTGACTGCCCGAATACGTGGCCACGTTTCAGTCCGCATTGGTTGGATCCAATATTTCATTACGTGCAAACACTTCCGACTTTCATATATGCTTAGTATCACGGAGTGTGCCCACAGTGGAACCCCGAATAGAGGTAATTCTCGAATGGAGTGAGGGTATTGCTTATGGCAACACACAAGATCAGATCACACCAAAACCGCGCACAACCACCAACTTTGCGCCCCCAAGACAGTGCACAACCGCCAACAGTGCCCACCAAAACCGTGCACAACCACCAACTTTGCACGCCCAAGACAGTGCAACAACCGCCAACAGTGCCCACCAAAAACCGTGCACAATCACCAAATTTGCCCACCAAAACCGCGCCCAACCACTACTACGGTGCCAACACCACGCGCACATACCACCTAATACGACAACCACCATACCGGCAACAAACCCCTCTATACCGACAACGACAATTGCCCGGATACATCCGACACCAGCTACAACAACAGCAGGGCCGCCAAACATAGACCTGCTGCAATAGCATCAGCCTGAACAACAACAGCAAGACCGCTAAACATAGGCCTGCTGCAACTGCACCAGATATAACAACAACAGCAGGGCCGCCGAAAATAGGCCTGCTGCAACAGCACCCGGCCATAACAATAGGAGCCACATCTGATGGGTGAGTCCGTAGTTATATGTATGAGTAAGCATATACATAACTATAAATGCACATGTATGCAATGATATATACATACCTACATGTATACTTATATTAATATAGTTGTATATAAGCAAATACCTTCATGGAAATACACGTATACAAACAATTATGTTGAACATAGTTATATGGATATATAAGCATATACATATCTTTTGCGGGGAGGCTGAAAAATGCCTAATGCACCATAATTGCTGCCGTCGCAGCAACCGTGTGTCCGTAGACTAAAAAACAGCCCCGTTCTGGAACCGTCGCCCACCCCGGCACCACTTCGCATTACTTCAGGGTGGCGTTCCATATTTCTCATTTTTTAAGAGCCTACTGTTGTCCCTGCGTCCAGGTTCCCGCTATTTGCTCTGAGTGTCCATTTAATCACCACTGCTTCGCATGCGCATTTCTCTGCGCTCCCTCTCAACATCCATCAGGCGTGTCATTACGCTCACTGCAGTCCAGCATTCTTTCCTGCTGCACATATGTGAAACTAAATTTCTCGTGGTAGGTTCCTCCCCAAAGACTCCATGCAAGGTGAGTCTTTCTTCGTGGAAACGGGGGCAGTAGAACATGACGTGTTCTGCGTTTTCTAACTCTGTGGTACACATTGGGCAATGAGGATCTTCCTCTATCCTACGCTTCCATAAATACTCTTTGAAACCGCCATGTCCACTCATTATTTGCGTGAGATGGTAGTTCAGTTCGCCGTGCTTCCGCTCATTCCATGAGCTACGTTCCAAACTAGTGTGAAAGTCCAACGCCCTTTACTCGAGGCCTCCCACCGTTCTTGCCACTTAGCTATTGTTTGTGTCCTTGCTCTTTTCTTGTCTTCTTCAGATGGTCGCTCGATATTAGTGTTATACAGATCGACCATTTCGCTTGCCAGTAAGTCCACTGGGATTTTCCGGGTTAGAACCAGGATCGCGTCGTCGGACACCGTCCGATAAGAACTTGCTATTCTTAAAGAAGCAAGTCGGTACGCTGCTAATATATATTTTTGATGGGTCTGTTTAGATCCATACCACACTGGTGCTGCGTATAGTATTATTGAGCTGGTTACTGTGGACAATAGCTGACGTATAGCTTCGCTCGGACCACCAATGTTAGGCATTATTCGCATAAGTGATCCATTAACTTTGGTATTTTCTCCCCCACCGCTCTGAAGTGCTCTTTGAAAGTTAACTTAGAGTCAATGTGCACTCCTAAGTATTTTAAGGAATCCTTTGAGGTGATTTGATGATCCCGACAGTTAAGACTAACTCGTTCGCCGACCGTTTGGAGCTTACTAATAACACTTCCGTCTTTTGGCTAGCCAACTCCAGTCCTGTATTGGTCAGCCATTCCTTTATTCTTGCTACGGCGTCATTACATAATGCTTGAAGCAGGTCCAGTTTCTTGGCCACTACTACCACTGCAATATCATCAGCATATCCCACAATTTGCGTGTTTTCTGGTAGATCAATCTTTAGCACCCCGTCATACATTACATTCCAAAGCGTTGGACCGAGAACAGATCCCTGTGGGACGCCTCCTGTGATTTTGTACTCTTTAGCTCCTTGATCCGTGTCAAAAAGAAGTACTCTGTCTTTAAGATAGCTACCTATAATTCTGCGTAAGTAAGCTGGAGTGCCGAAGCTTTTGCAGCGCTGCCATTATCTGCATCCAGTTCGCAGTGTTAAAAGCATTCTTGATGTCCAACATAATCAGTGCACAGAACTTCCTTTTATTTTGGCCTCCAGAGATAGCTTCTCTAGCTATATTGACGACTGTTTGTATTGCATCTACTGTGGATCTTGATTTGCGAAATCCATATTGACTATTCGATAAGCCACCTGGTCTTTCTAGAGTCAGCTGTAGGCGCTCACTAATTATACGCTCGAAAATCTTCCCTAGGGAATCCAGCATACAAAGTGGCCTATATGAGGATGGTTGGTCCGGCTGTTTACCACGTTTCAGCAATAGGACAAGTCTTTGTCGTTTCCACGGGCGAGGGAACACGCCTTCTTGCATACAGGCATTAAAAAGATCAGTAAATAATGTAGCCCTAGTTGTAATCGCGGCTTTAAGGGCTATGTTTGGTACTTCGTCGGGTCCTGGGATTTGTTATCAGCAACTCTTTTTGCAGCGTCCAGCACCTCTTGCTCTGTAATTTGCTGAATTTCCGTACTTTCTAGATCCTCGCTTGGATAAGTCCAGCGATCTTGCGCCGGGAAAAGTGTTTCAACAATAATATTCATCAATATCGGGCACGTAGGTTGCTGTGATATCGGTCCTTTAACTTTGGCCATCACAGTTCTGTAGGCTGATCCCCAAGGATCTAGGTCGACATTATCCAGCAGTTCCCTAAAGCATAACTTCTTGCTCTTTTTTATGGCATTTTTAAGTGCCTTTCTTTGTGCGACATAGGTGCTGTGTAGCTCTGCATATCGTGGTGATGAGCATGCCCTCTGCGCTATTCTTCGTGCTTTGTGGCATTTTCTACGCTCTTCCGCAATTTCGTCATTCCACCAATATACCGGAGTGCGCTGTGCTTTTCCGCGACTTCTGGGCATGGCAGCATCACATGCCATACATAGCAACTTAGTGATTTGAACCGACTGGTCTTCCGCATGCGATTCTCGTACCATGGCGTCCTTCCAGATAATGTCAAATATTTGTGGGTCGAAAAGGTGCTGTTTCCATTTCCTACTTTGTCGATGTCTTGCTGCTACCGTTCGTGGAGTTTCGAGCAGCTCTACGCTAATAGCTTTATGGTCGCTGTGTGTGTAGACGTTGCTTATGGACCATTTTGCTCGTCTTGCTATTTCGCTGCTAGCGAAGGTGAGATCTATAATGGATCGTCTGGTACCTGTATCGAAGGTATATATCCCTGGTTCATTAAGGAGTTCTAGCCTCAAAGAAGTAAGACTTTCGAGGAGAACTCTCCCTCTTTCGTTGGTTCGTCTACTTCCCCACACAGATGACCATGCATTGAAGTCTCCACACACTAAAAGCGGGTGTTTACCTCGTGCTTCAATGGTGATCCCGTATATCATGTCTTCGAACTCGGCGATGGTCATGCTCGGAGGGGCATAGCAACTGAAGACGTATATACCGTTGATTTTTGCCCACGTGAATCCTGCTACCGTTGGCGTCATAATTTCCTGTGGGAGAAATTTCCCTGGTGCCCAAATTGAGGCTTTCCTGCTGAATCTGAGAGCCAACCCTGCTCCTGGCGATTTTTGTATTGTTCAGAGAGTACCACTATGTCATATCCTCCTTCATAGACTGTTTGGGATAATAGCTCTTGGGCTGCCTCGCAATGGTTTAAATTGAGCTGCAATACCCTCATGAGACAGTCATTTTGCTGCCCTCTCGTTGTGGGCATTTAAAACTGCCTGCTGAATGTTGTCCCCCCACATAGCGCGCATTTCGGTGCATTTTCGCAACTTGCAGCCTTATGACCTTCCTGGCCGCATTTCCTGCATAGGCTAGACCTATCTACAGTCTCCTTACATTTCTGAGCTATATGCCCGTAGCCCCAGCACCTATAACAGCGTTTTTCTTGCTTGAGCTCTCTAATTCGGCAGGAAACCCATCCTACCCGGATTCTTTGCGTATTAAGAACCGCCTTGGCATCATCCGCTGTAAGGCTTATAAGTGCCGACTTCGTGCCACTGTACCCTGTGCGTATGCTTTTTATGGCAGCCACATCTGGAAGTTTGATGTTGCATTGCTGGTGGAGGGCGTTGCAAATCTCCTCGGGCGTAGTAATCTCATCGAGATCTCTGCACTGTAGCGTGACCATTGGGACTTTGTTATAACTTTAGCCGAGTCCTTTTAGTACCGCTTCAATTTCTGCTTGGTACGCGCTTGTTTTCCCATCTTGCGATTTTTTCAGCTCTAGTAACAGCTCTCCTTTCGCCGTTCTTCTAATCGTTTTGACGTCATCACCCAGGGATTTTAATTCGTCGCATCTTCTCACTTTACGCAATATGTCTGCGTACGTCGCATCCCCCGCCTTGGAAATGATGATTGCATCCGGCCTAGCCTTAAGTGATTTTTCTTGCTCTTCTTTTGGCTAACTGCCACTCTCCCGTCTTTTGGGCTGCAGTTTCCTCTTTCCGCTCCGTCTTCTCTTGCGTTTTCTTGCCGTCGTTTGTGTCCACCCACGTGCCCTGGTAAGACATCTTTTAGAGTAGTAGTGGGTTTTACCACGTGTTCTCCTTGGTCGAGTACGAATTATTCCTCGGTCGCTTTCCGGGGGGTGATGGACTTCTATCCTTGGCGCATTCGCTTGCACGCAATTTATGTTTTAAATTCTTTACCTCTAGGGCCGACTCGATGTACAGCACTTTATTACGGAGGCCAAGCGCTTGATTTCCGCGTGTATATTATTACGCCCTATGAAGAACTGCATCAAGTCCTCAATCGCCTTGCCTAGCTTGGTCATCTTTTTCTCTCCAGGGGGGTTTTGCTGATTTAACGCAGCTGACGCCTGCTTAATTAGCTCACTTAATAATGGTGTGCCCGTTTGAGCCTTGCTGTCGGAGTTCTTTTGCAAAGCTTC
Source organism: Eurosta solidaginis (assembly GCA_029619165.1). Classification (NCBI taxonomy): domain Eukaryota; kingdom Metazoa; phylum Arthropoda; class Insecta; order Diptera; family Tephritidae; genus Eurosta; species Eurosta solidaginis. The sequence continues at coordinate 15,420 of JARSSU010013958.1, read as the reverse complement.
GGTGTAGCACCCCGGCGACAACGCTCCTTGCTTGCTTTCGGCCTCCGCTCCTTTGGGTTTCGTTACCACTTGCGACGAAATGTTAAGGCCCCCAGTCCGATGGGCCACGCCCTTCTGGAGAGCGAGCTAGCTTCCTTCCTACAAATGGATTGAACGCCATTTCATTCTCCTGTGTTTGGTTTTTTATTTTATACATATCTATAAATACACATGTATGCAATGACGTATACATATTTACTTCTAGACTCATATAAATATAATTATATATATAAGCATTTCAAACATAGAAATGATAAATACATTCATGCATATATACTTGCATCGAGTACACATATATATATAAGTTAAGCCTCACAGCAGGCGAGGCGATAAAAAATTAAAGTTGTGCGCGTTCACCGAATTAAAATAAACACGAGAAATATGTTAACGTTATAAAATTTATTCTGTGCTCTTGCACGATCCAAATTGAACTAACTCGAACAAAGTAATTTACCTAGCAGCTAAGTTCTTGTGTTAAAGTAATTATGCTATGCTAACCAATTATTGTATAAAAAATAGTTTACTTAACTAAAACTAGATTATGCTGTTCAATCACAATTTCTGCAACTACACCAATCGTTGTCCCAATTAACTTCCGCTTATTCTGCGCGTGTGCTGCGTCAGCGAAACTTCAACACGCAACATAGCGCGGTCACATGCTCAGCAACGTGAGTAAATGGGTCAACCGCTGGATACTGCTGTTATAACTCCTCCCTCTTTAAAGATCTGCGTCCCGCAGTTCGAAGCATGAAAAATGTGAAGTGGATATATTTTTATAGAGTCGATCTGGCTACTTGGCGTAATGTTGATTCTGACTGGCTTGACTGGTGCGCTGTCGTCCAGGTTACGGGATTTCATGAGCAGATTGGCCCTTGAAGATCTTTGTGTTTGTGGCCGTTGCATCGGAATTCGAACTGGTGGAATATCTAGCTTCCTAGTATACCATTTCCATAGCATGGTGACGATGAGGGCTATTGCGAATATCGAGGCAGCTTCCGTGACTAACGAGAAGTTAGTTTTCCCACTTACATACCCTAGATATCTAACGTTTTCCATCGTGATATCATGAACGTACTCCAGATTGATCTTTGTAGTGTGGTTTTTGACGTTTGCTAGTACGGCTGGCAAGGCTTGAGCTGTGATTGCTTCGTTGCTGGAGAACACTTGGTTGCCAATTTTTATCGTTTCGTTACTTAACTGGATAACGTAGGTGCCATTTATGTTACTAGTATCGTTATTACTTTCCACTACACCTTGGTAGTTTGAGATAAAATTGTGTTATCGTTTATCAATTCGATTATCGTTCCATTGCGCCTGATGAATTGGCAGCTAGCGTCACCTCCTTTCAGCAACCGAGGTAGGCAGGTATTCTCTTCCAATTTGCTCAAGGACTCTGATTCACATACCGTAGATGAACTGATTGTCAAGCAATTTTCCTTGAGTCCACATGTTTCTTCTTGGTTGACGAGCATTTTATCGAATGGAAGGTCCAGTTGTTTGCCTTCGTAGATACCGGCGCGAGTAATTAATAGGTTATACTTCTTCCTGTTACTTTGGGTATTGATAGAACGTATAGGAGCATAGTCCCATTTGTATATATTGATGGTGTTCCGTATTCAATTGCCTCAATTATATTTTGGTAAGGTAGTGTTTCTATTTCTGACAGGATCTGATTAACTTCGTCCATGTCGAGTAGGTTAGTGTTAATAATTCCACGTTTAGCTAGCTGACATGCCCGTACTACTTCACTGACCTCTTCTCGGACGAGCACGATATTATGAAGGGCGCTCTGCTCGAATTGTTCTGCCTCAGCTTCCTTCATTACCGAATTGGTGCGGCTTACAATTTCATTAATTTTTTTGGAAATTTCTAAAGTTGCCGTGAATAGATCTTGGTTTACTTTGTATTGGTGATTATTGTTTTCTATGATTTCACCCTGGCTGTGGAGGATATTGTCCCATTCAGTGGCATCGGGTGATCCTGCTAGCCATTTCCACGCAGAGCCTATCCAGTCAATAGATCGGGAGGGTCTGATTCTTTTCGTGTTCCCCGTCAGCTCTTCGAGGCGCTGCAGAGTTTGGTTGATATAGACTTGTGCTAGGAGCTGGTCGTCAGTTCGTTTTAGTAGTTGGTAAGCCAGTTTTTCCATCTTCGATATAATAGTAGCGTACTGCCGGAGGTTGATAGCATGTATAAGTTTGAAGGATCCGCTGATTATCCACCCATTTCCGCTCTGGATACTAACGATTGGTGCCTTATAGTGGAAAATGTGGAGGCTGCTGATGGTGTTTTGGTTCTTGACACTCTGGTACTTGTTTTTTATGATTTCGCTCTCACTCTGTTTTTCCTGCGTGCTCGATTTACTGATTTATGTTTTCCTTAGTACTTATTATTTTGTTTCACTTTACTTTATTTTCGTGTCTGTTTTAAATACTTTTTTCTTTAGTACGTGTTATTTTGTTTCGCTTTACTTTCCCTTTACTTTTTTGTGTTCGATTTAAATACTCTTTTTGCTAATTGGTCCTTTTTTTTTACCAACTTTTGTTCCACTTCACTTTCACTTTACTTTTTGTGTTCGATTTAAATACTTTTATTAATTGGTCCTTTTTATCAAATTTTATCCACTCTGCACCGAGAACTATTTGGGCGCCAGTTAAGCCTCACAGCAGGCGAGGCGATAAAAAAACTAAAGTTGCGGTGAACTGTCCGTTCACCGAATTAAAATAAACATGAGAAATATGTTAACGTTATAAAATTTATTCTGTGCTCTTGCATGATCCAAATTGAACTGACTCGAACAAAGTAATTTACCTAGCAGCTAAGTTCTTGTGTTAAAGTAATTATGCTATGCTAACCAATTATTGTATAAAAAATAGTTTACTTAACGAAAATTAGATTATGCTGTTCAATCACAATTTCTGCAACTACACCAATCGTTGTCCCAATTAACTTCCGCTTATTCTGCGCGTGTGCTGCGTCAGCGAAACTTCAACACGCAACATAGCGCGGTCACATGCTCAGCAACGTGAGTAAATGGGTCAACCTCTGGATACTGCTGTTATAACTTATATATATATGTAAGCACACCCATTCCTAGAAATACCCAGGTATAAGTAACAGTGAATACATACCTGCTTATATACTTGTATCAAATATCAGTATAGTTGTGCATAATCATGTACGTACTTAGAAATACACATTTATAGAGAAAATAAGTACTTACATGCTCATATTCTTGTACTAAATATAATTATGTATGTGTAAGCATACGCAGTCCTGGAAATACACATGCATAAGTAATAATAAATACATACATGCATATGTACTTATATCTAATATAACTACATATGTGTATAAACATATACATTCTTAGAAATACACCCGTATAAATAACGATAAATACATTCATGCATATATACTTGCATCGAGCACACATATCTATATAAGTGTACGAATTTAACTACCTAGAAAAACCCGGTCATATACAATGAGATATACATATATGCACACATTCTTATATTGAAATTGGTTATGTATACGCAGATACATGCCTAGAAAGGCACATATATATGCCATGACATATACCTACATGCATATATACTAATTGAATACATTCAAACATAAGCATATACATAACTAAAAGTACACACGCTTATGACCGGAATTTAGCTTTAATTTTCTGAGGGTTAACAGGCAATTGACGAAGCTGGATACTGAATTCTAATAAGTTTTTCCTGAAAGGATTTTAAATAATGAATTATAAATAAAAATTGTAATTAAAATGGGGATGCTGATGTCTCCATTTATTTAGAAGGCACTAAGTAGGACAGGTAAGGGGCCACCGAAAAATAAGTGCGTCGGTGGCCATGGTTTTGAGGGTGGGCTATGTACCGGGCGTCGCAACAACACCCGCGGCGCCCCCAATTTATATTCGGCCCATTTCTGTTTATTTATTTTTCATTTCATTTTCACCTTTTTTTCTCGTATTTTGATTTTCAGCAGTTAGTAACCGGTCATGTCCGGTTCGGTAATTTTTTTTGCGTTTAGTTTTTTTTGAATTTTAGAGTTTGAATGTTGTAACGGTCTGTCCGTGGCATTCGGTTCGACCTGATGTCGTTCTGTCAGTTTTTTTAAAGGCATGATAGAAATTTTTTTCTGTTTATGGCGCAGGACGGTAAGTTTGGCAAGAACCCCGCCCAGCCGACATGACTAGCCACAGAGCACCACTAGATCATGCCGACTGCCTTCCTTACTGCTCCCATAGGAAATGTGTATCCATAACAAAGCTTAGATTCCAATATAGAGATAACCGGTGGAAGGGATGGAAATTCAGTAGACATACATGAAGTCGAAAAAGAACTAGAAATGAAAAATTCTGAAAATATACCAACCACGGAAAACGAAAAACCAGATTATAAATATAAGTTGAGAAGTAGAGTAATAAATTAAGAAAATTATAATGCATATAACTGAATTATCACTGTTAAATATAAATTTTTTAATACAAATATAAATTATTAAATATGGAAAGGCATATTTAAGTTAAGAAGGGGGTATTGTAATGTATTGTGCATTAAAGTAACAGTAATATATTTAACATGAGTGTACACATATGTATACTAGAAAACACATACAGTGTAAACTATTGGCTATGCTCTCTATTATACTATATACTGTATGCTCTTACTCACTGGAAAGATATAAATGAAATTCACATTTGGAGCACTGCTCAATTACTTGAAGTTTAGTCTGTAAGCAACGTGAAATCAATAAAGATCATCACAATGATCTAATGGTAACTTGATGCCAAAAAGCAATAAATTTGTTTGTTATGCACTTTTTATTTTCCTTTCGATTTGTTTACATTTGTTTTTTTATATGTGTACATATTATGTTGACATTTTTTGTACATTTGTTACATGTGAACATATTAAGCTGCGAGTACTTAATGGAAATTATGAGTAACGTGAAACGCTTACATGTGTAATTACATTTCTGGTTAAAGTATTTTGTTTATTACTAAAAATTTTATAGCGGGTTAAGGCTATTTTTATGAATTATTATTTAGTTATCTTTACTTGTTCTATCGTTGCTATCTATTCTATGAGGTATTAATGTAAAATTATTATTCTTATCAATATTTTTTACTCTATGGTATCCTTTTTACCTATTATCTAACTTATGGCCTGTTTCATATCTAACTAACACTAAATCATTTATTTTTATTTCCTAACTGTAGCTACTTCTATAGTAATTTGTTTTTGTTTTTCTTTAGTTTCTTAAACTAATTTCCTAGCTCGTCTATATTTAACTTCTTTATCACAAGCCTCGTGATTATTGTATTTTCTTCTAAGAATTCGTAAATCGGCGGATTTTTTGTGAATATACGCTCAAAATGACAATATCCATGTATAGTAGACGGTGTTGTATTGTAACAGTAGAAGAAATACCTAAGATACTCATCCTAATCATCTTTGTCACTGGATATTTAAGAACGTACATATTCATTAAATGTTCTGTGACTGCTTTCAACAGTTCCTAAAGTTTGATGGTGGTAAGATGTTGAGGTTTTATGCTCAAATTTGAGAAGTTTGCACCGTACTTCAATAGACTAAATTTGTATTCTGTTCCCATATCTGTTATGATTGTTTTCATACAACCATAAATCAGAATGAAATGTTTGAATACAGCTTTAGCGACCGTTACCGCATGTTTGTTTTGGATCGGAATTGCAACTAGGTATTTGGTTAATCTCATAATATACTAATTGCGTATTCATTTCCATTTGCCGATTTCGGTAGTGGTCCGACTGTAACGATTTGTACAATATCGAACGCCTTCATATGTTTCTCCGTTATTATCATTGGTTCTTTATATATTTATTAAATTTTTTTTGTCTTGCAGTGGATGCAATTTTTTATATATTTTCTTATATCATTTTTCGTGTGTATCCAGCTATAATTCTGCTTGATCTTGTTTGTCATACGATTTATTCCTGGGTGGACACCTAATACAGGATCGTCATGATATTTATGAAGAACTTCTTTAATTTTATCGCGATTTGTCACATTTATAACCTCTGGGGTTAATGATATTTTTAAGTTTTGAGAACCTTGGTACCTATTTCTTTAAATTTGCCTACTGCAGTTTAATTATTTTTAAACAATTTGTCCCCTAAGGACAACTGTATCTTTAGAGGCCCTAAATTGCCGGCTTCTTTTGTGAGCCTGGTAAAGAATTGTCCCAAGTCAATCTCAACAATTAAGTTGCTTTTATCTATAGTGCTACGAATTTTCTTTCCTTTTTGGAAATAAAATTTAGGAGGATCGAAAACGAGCTTGACATGTCTTTTTACTTCAAATTATTATTTAGCGCTTCATATGTATACCATAGGGTTCTCTTTGTGACTTTCTTTATTTTATTGTTATTACTATCGTTAGTATTATTAGCTGGTTTTCTTATTTCTGATCTCGTTGTTACTTTTAATATTATGCACGCTTCCACTGACATTTCTTTTAAATTTTTAATGTTTATTGTAGGTAATGCGTCTGCGACGTAATTTTCTTTTCCAGCTATGTACTCCACTTCAAACTCATATTCCTCCAAATCCAATCTAACTCTTGTTAACTTTGATGAAGGGCTTTTCATCGAAAAAAGGTATGTTAAAGGGCGATGGTCGGTTTTATTTAAAAATTTTCTGCCATAAACCTATGGTCTGAAAAAGGTTATGGCCAATGAATTGCTGCTAATTCTTTCTCTATTGTTGCTTTGTTAATTTCACCTTTTGTGAATGATCTTGAAGCATAGGCAATTGGTAATTATTTGCCTTCATGTCCTTGACTAAGGACTGCTCCACAAGTAAAACTAAAATTTTCTACACTCCCATTTAAATTTTATTCCCGCAAAATCTTTTGCGACGAAAGTGACGAGCATGGCGAAAGGTTTCACCAGGAAATGAAAATGATGGAAAGTCGGTATCGAGGATCCTGGGATATCGCTATGATGGGTGACTACTGCTGGTTTCTCATAAGAGAAACCGATCCTAATCTAAATAAGCGTCAAAACAAGACACATAACTTTTTCAATTATAAAATAAGATCATAGAGTTAAGACAGAATCATATGTATATATGCTATTATTTGTAGGGTACTTAAGTTTTACTATATGGATATATTTACTTGAATGCTTATAACTTTTGTATCGATCGAATGATGAATGAAACCTTATTTTTTTGTAATAAACCAGAGCTTAGAGAGAAAAAAAAATCTACAGGTTTCGAGATCCTTCCTCGCAAGGTACAGATTTTTTTATACTTTCACAAAAATTGAAAAAATCCGTAATGATTGTTCGTTATATTTGAATCTGCATGGCCTAGTAAAAAGTGTTGTATTCACAGTTTATAGCAAATTTTATTACCTTTTAAAGGCTTCAAACTGTTTTGGAATTTCTCAATTCGTTCTTGAGATATATATGATTAAGTGGACCCAATGAGAAAACGGTAATTCGTAAATATCTCAAAACGTTACCATAGAATTGAAAATAACCTTGATTTTCGGAATCAGGGGGTGATTCTACATAGGAATTTCATAATGACGTATCTGATGCAGAAAAAAAATTGGTTATCCAGTGTTATATTTGGTGAAAATTTGACATAGGGTGTAAACATGAAAAATATTTTGCTCTTCCAAGTTGATCTAAAATGTAATCAATTCTTGGAAGTGGAATTTATCTGCAGCTAGTTTTTTATTTACTTGTCTGTAATCAATAACCAATCTCCATCTTTTTTCTGTGTGACCTGGTAGTGATTTTTTAGGAGCTAATAAAATTGGACTATTGTATTCTGATATAGATGGTTCTATTATATCATCTTCAATTAATTTGTTTACTTGTTTACTTATTTCCCCTTTATGTACTTGAGGTAATCTATAAGTTTTTATGTAAAGTGGGGTATCATCTTCATATCGCTCATTTGCTGCAACGTCGTCGTAACTCAAAAAACATGAATTTTGAGTTAATAACACATAAACGTACCCAATATCATGATCTATGTTGTATAAAAAAATCTTCGTGATCAGTTAAAAATTTAGCACGGGTTATAAAAATGAAAAATATACCTCTATATGCGCAACATATGGCAGTTAAATCTTTGAATGACTCTCCTGGAAAATTGTGTTTAGAGTTATGACGACGTTGCAGCAAATGAGCGATATGTACTTCTGAGCATCAAGAAGTTAATTGGGAATTGACAAATTTTAGGAAATGTTTGAATAATCTTTCTAATTTTTCTGTATTATTATAATTTTTGCTATCTGTGGTTTTTTGAATTAATATATAATTATCTAAGTTTTCAGTTTTAAAATTGTAATTTCGAATAGTTTTATTTTTATCTGTGATTGTTTGTGTATGCAATGAAGATGCTTTTGGATAATTTTTGATGGGGTATACAAATATTTTGATTATTGGTATTTACGTTAATTTGTCTAACTACTTCAGACCTAGCGTAACTTGTAAAATTAACAAAATCAGAGAACGACCACCCCCACTTTAAAAAAAAATTTTTTAAGTCAAATTTTAACAAAAAATTTAATATCTTTACAGTATATAAGTAAATTATGTCAAGATTTAACTCCAGTAATGATATGGTGCAACAAAATACAAAAATAAAAGAAAATTTCAAAATGGGCGTGGCTCCGCCCTTTTTCATTTAATTTGTCTAGGATAATTTTAATGCCATAAGTCGAACAAAAATTTACCAATACTTGTGAAATTTGGTAAGGGCTTAGATTCTAGGACGATAACTTATTTCTGTGAAAAAGAGCGAAATCGGCTGAAGCCACGTCCAGTTTTTATAAACAGTCGACCGTCTTTCCTTCCGCTCGGCCATTAACACGATACTTGAGCAAAAATCGATGTATCTTTACTAAACTCAGTTCACGTACTTCTCTGAACTCACTTTATATTGATATAAAAAATGGCCAAAACCGACTATGACCACGACCACTTTTTCGATATCGAAAACTACGGAAAATGAAAAAAATACTATAATTTTATACCAAATACGAGAAAAGGGATGAAACATGGTAATTGGATTGGTTTAAATATAAATTTAGAAAAAAACTTTGTAAAATGGGTGGGATACCTACCATATTAAGTAGAAGAAAATGAAAAAGTTCTGCAGGGCGAAATAAAAAACCGCAGAAATCTTGGCAGGATTACTGTTCGTGGTATTATATATTACATAAATAAATTAGCGGTATCCGACAGATGATGTTCTGGTCACCCTGGTCCACATTTTGGTCGATATTTTGGTCACGCCTTCATATATACAACTACCACCACTCCCTTTTAAAACCCTCATTAATACCTTTAATTTGATACCCATATCGCACAAACACTTCTAGAGTCACCCCTGGTCCACCTTTATGGCGATATCTCGCAAAGGCGTCCACCTATAGAACTAAGCCCCACGCCCTTTTCAAATACTCATTAACACCTTTCATTTGATACACCCATATCGTACAAATATATTCTGGAGTCACCCCTGGTCCACCTTTATGGCGATATCTGGAAAAGGCGTCCACGTATAGAACTAAGCCCACGCCCTTTTAAAATACTCATTAACACCTTTCATTTGATACCCATATCGTACAAACAAATTCTAGAGTAAGCCCTGTTCCCCCTTTATGGCGCTATCCCTAAATGGCGTCACCTATGAACTATGGCCCACTCCCTCATAAAATACTTTTTAATACCTTTCATTTGATACACATGTCATACAAACACATTCCAGGGTTACCCTCGGTCATTTTCCTACATGGTTATTTTCCTTATGTTGTCACCATAGCTCTCAACTGAGTATGTAATGTTCGGTTACACCCGAACTTAGCCTTCCTTACTGTGTTTTTTTTGTAATTTTTAATTAAAAGTATTTTATGACAACTAACAGTGTAAATACGGGCTCTGGGATGTTAGCACCCCATTTCTGGAATTTTTATAACAAAACATACGCCAAAAATGGTCACTAATTGGTCATAATTGGTCAGCAGCTTTCAGTAATTGGTCAGCATTAGAAAAATTTTATGGAAATTTTAAAATTTTCATGGTCGGGTGTGGGATGTTAGCACCCCATTTCTGGAATTTTATAACAAACATATGCCAAATAATTGGTCACTAATTGGTCATAATTGGTATGAGCAACGTAGAGCAAAGAGAGAGAGATGACTGGCTTAAAGGCCCAATCGAGCATACTCTCGACTCTTCAGGCATTCAGCTACATTTTTTCAAAGTGAGGAACTTCTGTGGCCATAATCTCACGGACCGTGTTAAACAAACACAAACAAAAAAGTATGAAATCACAGAACAAAAAGAACAAGATAAAATTGCATATTAGGGTGGTACCCAAAATGGTTTTTTAATAATACATCTTTAGACACCCAAAAGATATTAATGGCTGATAATCTCTAGGTCCAAAATATATAATTAGCCGTTAGAGAAAAGGAAAATTCCGATTTTTCAATGTTAAGCGGATGGAGAAATTTCGATACAAACAGTAAAAGATAAAGAGAGGCAAGAAATTGAAAGAAAATAATCTAACGGCTCTGATAGGTTGATAATTTAAGCAAAAATACCAAACCTCATTGCGAGATAAGTTACATGCCACACACTCCATTCCGCGAAGTCATTTCTGAAAAAATACAAACAACTTTAGTACTCAGTGCTGATTAAAGTAAAACACCACGTAGTGATGGACAGGACGGAATACTAAGAAAGAATGCAGGGAATATATTACATAACATTTCCGCCTTATCGAGTTCTAAACGAGAACCCGACGCAACAAATTACAGGACAAGAAAAAACGAATTGGTACTTCAAGATGTTCAATGATGGATGCAGTGCATGAAAAAGAAAGAACCATTTGGACGTGTAAAATCGCTATCAACCAGAATTTACGGTTTTGCCAAAATCCACAAGGAAAGGCATACCCTTTTCAGCCGATTTGTCGTCCGCCCCATCCTATAATTATGCAGATATGTTGATCCGAGTTCTCAAAAATATAACGAAATAGTCTTACTACAACGTTGAAAATGCCCCAAAGAATTCAAAGACAAGGTCAAAGACACATACATTTATGACGATGAGAGTTTGGTGTCATTGACGTGGTTTCGTTATTCCCCAGTAATTCCTGTTGATTTGGCGATGAAATCAGAGACTCGATGGTGGAATGATATCAAAGAATATACGGTTGATGAACAAAAGATTTTCTTAACAGTAGTAAATTTGACATAAAAGAAAACAGATATTTTAAATATAATGACAAAGTATCATGAGCAACGCGCAGGAATGCCTATGGGGCAACCAGCCCTTGCCAGTTATAGCGGATATCGTTATGGAAGAGTACTCGACAAAATTTGAGCTGAAGTTCAAAGAAAAAACAAGGCTGCTAACCAAAATAGTGGACGACATCTTTTGTTGTGTCAAAAAATAAACACATTCAAAATATGCTCCACAGCTTAACACAGTACCACAAGAACATACAATTTACAGTAGAAATAGAAAGGATGGTCCAACTCCCCTACCTCGATACGTTAATAGTCAGAAAGAATAATAAGTTACTACTGACTGGCATCAGAAACCAACGTCTTTGGGAAGGGAAGGGGGGGGGACAGATAAGCTACAACTCCAAGCATAGAAGAAGGGACAATAATCAAACACGGCGAAACAATTTTATTAAGAAGGGTCTCACAATCAGTGATGAGGTTTTCACGATGAAAAATATTAAAATAATTCAAAGTACCCTGGAACAGAACGACTTCCCAAAGAATTGTAACAAATAGAACTTAATCCACAATTTCAATACCCGAAAATAATGAAGAAAAAATAACGCGACGCGGCCAACAAAAGTATTTGACAATGGAATATGTTCCAGGATTACGGAGAGGATAAGGAGCTCCAATCATACGACAAGGGAAAATTTTTTTACGCTATATCTAGCGTTCAAGTACAAAAATACATAAGGCAAGTTTTTAATAAAATAAGGAAAGATCCCCAAAGTTCGAGAAATACTGACGTAGTTTATCGAATACCATGCCAAGGCACGGGTCCCGCGTATGGCGACGAAGGTATATGTGAGGAAACAACAAACTCAAGTTCATGACAAGGATATTCAAGCGTCCAGGCAAACATACAAATTAAGGAACAGTTTTCAGGACATAAGACGGCCCTATCTGACCACTGCAAATACAGGACATCACCCTGATATGAGAACGTAAAATATTGGAGAAGGAAAAACATTACCAACAAGTAAGTCTTTTTTAAGGACTAAGTTCGGGTGTAACCGAAATTACATACTCAGTTGAGAGCTATGGAGACAAAATAAGAAAATCACCATGTAGAAATGAACCTAGGGTAACCTGGATGTGTTGTATGACATGTGTATCAAATGGAAGTATTAAAGAGTATTTTAAGAGGAGTAGGCCATAGTTCTATGGATGGACGCCATTTAGGGATATCGCCATAAAGCGGACCAGGGCGACTCTAGAATTTGTTTGTACGATATGGGTATCAACTGAAAGGTGTACTGAGCATTTTAAGAGGGAGTGGGCCTTAGGTCTATAGCGTGGACGCCTTTCGAGATATCGCCATTAAGGGTGGACCAGGGGTGACTCTAGAATGTGTTTGTACGATATGGGTATCAAATGAAAGGTGGTATGAGTATTTTAAAGGGAATGGGCTTTAGTTCTATAGGTGGACGCCTTTTCGAGAATCGCATAAAGGTGGACCAGGGGTGACTCTAGAATATGTTTGTACGATATGGGTATCAAAGAAAGGTGTTATGAGCATTTGAAGAGGAGTGGGCTAGGTCCATAGGTGGACGCCGTTTCGAGATATCGCCATTAGGGTGGGCCAGGGGGACTCTAGAAGTGTTTGTACGATATGGGATCAAACTGAAAGCGTGTTACTGAGATTTTAAGAGGAGTGGGCTTAGTCTATAGGTGGACGCCTTTCGAGATATCGCCATAAGGGTGGGCCAGGGTGACTCTAGAATGTTTGTACGATATGGTATCAAACGAAAGGTGTTACTGAGCATTTTAAGAGGGAGTGGGCATTAGGTCTATAGGTGGACGCCTTTTCGAATGTCGACATTAGGGTGGGCCAGGGGTGACTCTAGAATGGTTTGTATGATATGGGTATCAAATGAAAGATGGTAATGAGTATTTAAAAGGGAGTAATCCTTAGTTCTATAGGTGGACGCCTTTTCGAGATATCGCCATAAAGGTGGACACAAGGGTGACTCTAGAATGTTTGTACGATATGGGTATCAAACGAAAGGTGTGACTGAGCATTTAAAAGGGAGTGGGCATGAGGTCTATAGGTGGACGCCTTTTCGAGATATCGTCATTAGGGTGGGCCAGGGGGACTCTAGAGATGTGTTTGTACGATATGGGTATCAAACGAAAGGTGTTACTGAGCATTTTAAGAGGGAGTGGGCATTAGGTCATACGGTGGACGCCCTTTTCGAGATATCGCCATTAGGGTGGGCCAGGGGTGACTCTAGAATGTTTGTACGATATGGGTATCAAACGAAAGGTGTTACTGAGCATTTTAAGAGGAGTGGGCATTAGGTCTATAGGTGGACGCCTTTCGAGATATCGCCATTAGGGTGGGCCAGGGGTGACTCTAGAATGTGTTTGTACGATATGGTATCAAATGAAAGGTGTACTGAGTATTTAAAGGAGTAACCCTTAGTTCTATAGGTGGACCTTTCGAGATATCGCCATAAAGTGGACCAGGGTGACTCTAGAAGTTTGTACGATATGGTATCAATACGAAAGGTTACTGAGCATTTTAAGAGGGAGGGGATTAGGTCTATAGGTGGAGCTGAGAATCGCATTAGGGGGCCAGGGGGCTCTAGAATGTGTTTGTACGATATGGGTATCAAATGAAAGGTGGTAATGAGCATTTTAAAAGGGAGTGGGCTTAGGTCTATAGTGGACGCCTTTCGAGATATCGCCATTAGGGTGGGCCCAGGGGTGACTCTAGAATGTTGTACGATATGGGTATCAAACGAAAGGTGTTACTGAGCATTTTAAGAGGGAGTGGGCATTAGGTCTATAGGTGGACGCCTTTCGAGATATCGCCATTAGGGTGGGCCAGGGGTGACTCTAGAATGGTTTGTACGATATGGGTATCAAACGAAAGGTGTTACTGAGCATTTAAGAGGGAGTGACTTAGGTCTATAGGTGGGACGCCTTTTCGAGATATCGCCATTAGGGTGGGCCAGGGGTGACTCTAGAATGTTTGTACGATATGGGTATCAAACGAAAGGTGTTACTGAGCATTTTAAGAGGGAGTGGGCATTAGGTCTATAGGTGGACGCCTTTTCGAGATATCGCCATTAGGGTGGGCCAGGGGTGACTCTAGAATGTGTTTGTACGATATGGATATCAAATTAAAGGTATTAATGAGGGTTTTAAAAGCGAGTGGCCCTAGATGTATATGTGAAGGCGTTCTCGCGATATCGACCAAAATGTGGACCAGGTGATCCAGAAAATATCTGTCGGGTACTGCTAATTTATTTATATATGCAATACCACTAACAGTATTCCTGCCAAGATTCCAAGGGCTGTTGATTTGCCTTGTAGAACTTTTTCATTTCTTCTACTTAATATGGTCACAGTATTGGTAGTTTTTGTCACACCCATTACAAAGTCCAAAGTTATATTTTGCGTCAATAACCAATCCAGAGTGCAGTTCATCCCTTTTTCGTATGTGGTATGAGAATATGGCATCATTTTTCGTAATTTACGATATCGATAAGTGGGCGGCGTGTTATAGTCGATTTCGGCCATTCTGTATACCAAGATAAAGTGAGTCAGATAGCACGTGGGCTAAGATTTAGTAAAGATATATCGTTTTTGCCTCAAGTTATTGTGTAACGAGCCGAGCGGAAGGACAAGACGGCGGACTGTGTATAAAAGCTGGGCGTGGCTTCACCGATTAGCCATTTCACAGAGAACAGTTACCGTCATAGAATCTATGTACCTACCAAATTTGAGAAGGATTGGTAATTTTTGTTCGACTTATGGCATTAAAAGTATTCTAGACAAACTAAATGAAAATGGGCGGAGCCACGCCCATTTTGAAATTTTCTTTATTTTGTATTTTGTTGCATCATATCATTACAGGAGTTGAATTTTGACTTAATTTACTTATATACAGTAAAGATATTAAATTTTGTTAAAATTTGAATAAAAAAATTTTTTTTTAAAGTGGGCGTGTTCTCATCCAATTGCTAATTTTTATTAGCACATATATAGTAATAGTAGCAGCGTTCCTGCCAAATTTCATCATGATATCTTCAACGACTGCCAAATTACAGCT
>JARSSU010013957.1:0-38356 GCA_029619165.1 Eurosta solidaginis | reverse complement strand
ACACTTAACAACCATGAAAATGTGGAATTAGGAAAAGGGGGCGTGGCACCTCCCATATAAATGGAATATATCATACTGCATATCTCTGGTTGTAGTAATGGTAGGATAATGAAAATTGGTAAGGAGCTATATGATGTTAAGTCCTAACACCTCCACTAAAATGTGGAATTGGGAAAAAGGGCGTGGCACCGTCCCTACAAATGGGCTTTTTCAGAACTATGGCTGCCGTACAAATTTAGGTTATCTTAACACCTAAAGTTTGACTGCATTGTTGAGTTTGGCTGTTATGCTTTTTGGACTTTTAGTAATCTGCCGCAGTTAAAAAAATGTGTTAGCTTCAGTCTATCTACATCTTCTATAAAAATCAAATTCTGTGTATGTTTTCCCTATGGAAACGTATTTCCCACACTTCAGTCATCACCAAATGTTGACTATAGGTTCCTTCGGTCAAAACAAAGGTTTTTCACATTTCAGAATTAAGGATTTTAAATTATAAGTTTTTTTTGGCTATGCGAACGAGCAATCTTAGCTCCCAAAAGTGATCATGTATACAAAATCAATAATCGCATTCAAAACCAAATTCCTGGTGAAGTAGACGAAACATAAATCGATCGGCAGCAGTTACAGATGAATATCAAATTGTGAATTATGCAATTGAATTTCTAAACTCTTTAGAACTACCTGGAATGCCTGTGCATATATTAACTTTGAAAATTGGCTCACCAATCATGCTTCTTCGGAATTGAGAGCCCACGAAAATTGTGCAATGGAACCAGATTTTGCCTTAAGAAATTAATGCCTAATGTAATTGAAGCAACAATCATCAGCGGTAAAAGCGAAGGTGAAGATGTGCTCATAACACGGATCCCGATGATTCCTACAGATTTGCCATTCAATTTTAAGCTCTTTCAGTTTGCTGTACGCCTTGCTTTTGCAATTACAATCAACAAAGCACACGGACAATCGCCGACTGTTGCAGGATTAAATTTAGAGAGTCCATGCTTTTCCCATGGCCAGCTATGGGTTGCTTGCTCTAGAGTAGGTAGGTAGGTAGGTGAAATGGCTGCGACCCTGGTCGCCCAAGTAGCTATTTAAAGTCGTTTGATGCCATGTCACTCGTCTAAAAACCTACGGAATGTTACGGTCAATGTATTACAACTAGCCAGATTTGTTGATAAAATTAAGAATATTCGAGATTGCTATCACAGATAACCCTCTGAGGTCTTCTAGAAACTGGGTTCCAAGGAACCTTAGCCGGGCTCTAGCTAGAGCCGGGCATTTACACATAAAGTGTTCTACTGTCACCCTGGCATTTGGATCTTTGCAGCTTCGGCAGTACTCGTTATATGGAATGCCCATCTTTTCCGCATGTGTACCTACTGCCCAATATCCGGTGCCAACTGCTATCAGTTTGCGTGTGTTAGCCCTGGATTTGTTCAGAAGACTTCTCGTCCTCTTTCCATCATAGTTTGGCCAAATGGATTTTGATATCGCACAGGTGGTGATGTTATTCCACTTTGTTTGTGTTTTTTTCAAGTAGAAGCTTTGGATATTCCCCTTGGCTACTGCTACGGGTATGCCTACTTCGACACTGGTTCTTTCGTCGTTCATCTCCGATAAGCCCTTGCGTGCTAGCTCGCGGCCTTCTCGTTACCCTCTATCCCCTTATGACCCGGGACCCAGATAACGCGTAGTTCTAGATTGGTGGATAACTGGGAGATGAGTCGCTTACAAGCCTACACTAATTTTGAGTTAATGTGTGGCGAGGAAAGCGCTTTTATCGCTGCTTGGCTATCCGACAAGATGCAAACTGTACCAGCTACATTCCAGCCCTCCAGTGATTTGCAGGCTTGCCAAATCGCGAGGATTTCTGCTTGAAACACGGTGCAGTGCGATGGGAGTCTGAATGATACAGAGAAATCTAGGGACTCAGAGAAGACTCCAGCCCCCACTCC
The DNA here is from genome assembly GCA_029619165.1 of Eurosta solidaginis. Lineage (NCBI taxonomy): Eukaryota > Metazoa > Arthropoda > Insecta > Diptera > Tephritidae > Eurosta > Eurosta solidaginis. The sequence goes on along the minus strand of JARSSU010013957.1, from coordinate 36,401 downwards.
CGATTCCATCTTGGTGCCGTCAGTGTAGATTTGGATGTCGTCGACCCTTACGCCCGGGTTTCTCGTCCACTCGTTCCTGATTGGAAGGGCGGTATTACAATCGTACTCAAACTTCAGTTTGCGAGGGTAGTAATCTGTCTCGGTACTACATGTACCATCCGGAAGTTTCTTTAAGATACTACTATGCCCTTGCAGACTATCCTTCCAACACCCAGACTCTCTGAGTCTCAGTGCGGTTTGTAACGATGTACAAAGTGTATGCAAGTCGATCGGGAGCAAGTGCAAAATGGGGTCTACAGCAATTGTAGAGCAAGTGCGTCCGGCCCCTATGGCACCAACGCACGCAGTGCGCTGAACTTTTTGCAGGCTAGTGAGACTCTAGCTCTTACTTAGAGCTTCCCACCAGACTATGGAACCATAGGTAAGCACCGATCGCATCACCGCCTCGTACATCCAAAGTACCATGCTTTGCTTGAGTCCCCATTTCTTACCAAACATTGATTTGCAGGCATAGAAGGCGAAGCAGGCCTTCCGTACCCGCTCTTCGATGCATACTTTCCAATTCAACTTGCTGTCAATTGTTAGTCCCAGATACTTGGTACTCGATGACAGGGTTGCTCTAGAGTTGGAACGCCAAAAAATTTGTTTATCTTTGCACCGAACGAAAATCAAAAATATTGTGTACCCAAATGCATTACAATAAGATACAATAATAAAATGTTTTAAACGAAAATTCAATTCAATTTACAGAACAATAAACTAAATTATCAACAAATAAAAGGGAAAAAATAACGCAATATTCATTCGATCTCGGGCGTTACAACGTACGCCGGGTAAAGCTAGTATACATATATATGTGAGCTGAGAAAACACATACGGCCCATGACGGTAAAATCGTGCAGCGTTGCACACAGGTAGATTTTTGACATTTAGGCGGCCATAATTGAGTTTCTGAAAGTTGCCACAATTACAAAAAAAAAGCACTCACACGGCTTAAGAATAGACAGGGGAACAATAATTTTACCCTTCCCATCCATCGCATACCTGGTGTTAGCTGTCAAGTAATCGGAATTTAGCTATTTCTGAAACGCGTGTTTAGTTTTTGTTTTTACCCTATGTGAAATCGCATGTTTTAACGTGAATATTTTAAGTTTTAAGACAATTGAATTGAGTCGTTGTGATGGATTCTGATATTTCAAGTAAATAATAAACATTGTTAATGATGTTGTGATTTTTATACCTTTCATGAAAATGAAATGGTATATTAATTTCGTCACGAAACCGAAAATTGTAAGTCCTTAGAGGAAAATAGATAGACCCGCCATTAAGTATACCGAAATAATCAGGTTGAAGAGCTGAGTTGATTTAGCCATGTCCGTCTGTCCGTCTGTCCGTCTATCCGTCTGTCTGTTTGTATGCAAACTAGTCCCTCAATTTTTGAGATATCTTGATAAAATTTGGTGAGCGGGTGTATTTGGGTGTCCGATTAGACATTTGTCGGAACCGACCGGATCGGACCACTATAGCATATATCCTCCATACAACCGATTTTCAGAAAAGAGGATTATACCCAATTTAACAGATTGAAGCTTCAAACTTCACCATATACTTTCGTATATTGCACATATTGTTGCCTGAAAAAATTGATGAGATCGGTCGTATATATAGTATATATCCCCCACAACCGATTGTTCAGATAAGGAACTTTTCGTAATTACTGCCCCATTTTAAGAGCTAGAGGCTTCAAATTTCAACGAATGCTTAGGTATATAGGCATATATTGTTGTCTGAAAAAATCATAAAGATCGGTGGTATATATATGGTGGTATATATATTATATATATATAGTATATATATATATATTTTTGGCAAATTTTAGCCCTATTTTAACAGCTAGAAGCTTAAAATTTCACCGACTACTTACGTATATAGCATATATTGTTGTCTGAAAAAATCATAGAGATCGGTTGTATATATAGTATATATCTCATACAACCGATTGTTCCGATAAGAAACTTTTCGCAATTTCTACCCCATTTTAACAGCTATAAGCTTCAAATTTCACCGATTGCTTACGTATATAGCATATATTGTTGTCTGAAAAAATCATAGAGATCGGTTGTATATATAGTATATATCTCATACAACTGATTGTTCAGATAAGAAACTTTTCGCAATTTCTACCCCATTTTAACAGCTATAAGCTTCAAATTTCACCGATTGCTTACGTATATAGCACATATTGTTGTCTGAAAAAATCATAGAGATCGGTTGTATATATAGTATATATCTCATACAACCGATTGTTCAGATAAGAAACTTTTCGCAATTTCTACCCCATTTTAACAGCTATAAGCTTCAAATTTCACCGATTGCTTACGTATATAGTATGTATTGTTGTGTCAAAAAATCATAGAGATCGGTGATATATATAATATATATATGATGGTATATATATGTATATATATATTTTTTTTACGATTTCGGCCCCATTTTAACAGCTAGAAGCTTCAACTTTCACCAAATGCTTAGGTGTATAGCATATATTGATGTCTGAAAAAATCATTGAGATCGGTGGTATACATAGTATATATCTCATACAACCGATTGTTCAGATAAGAAACTTTGCGCAATTTCTGACCCGTTTTAACAGCTAGAAGCTTCAAATTTCACAAAATGCTTACGTATATAGCATATATTGTTGTCTGAAAAAATCATAGAGATCGGTGGTATATATATTATATACTTCATATAAACTGTCATTTTTGCCCCTTTTTTACGGCTAGAAGCTTAAAAATTCATCAAATTTCATCAAATAGTTACGTTTACGTCATATATTTTTGAAATACGTGATTCATAGTCATAGTTTTTACATGCAGACCACAAAAAACGTGAAGCTTTGCATCCTCACACAGATTACCTACCTATTTTTGATTTTATATTTATCTTAAAAATCGTTTATGTATGTACATCTGTTGACTATATATTTCTTATCTTATACAACCGATTATTTGGAGATTAAGAACGGGATAAGATTACTGTTCAGCCCCATTCATGCAAGGTATGAAGCCTTCGGCACAGCCGAAGACAGTCCCGTCCTTACTTGTTAAAAGTTATAAATTGATAAATAACCTATTTTATTTAGGATGTTAAAAAAAAAGTTTTTTTGATTTTTGGTGTTCAAAACCAGTTTTGTTATGTTTCCAAGTCCGTCCAAGTGAAAATTAGTTTTGAACATGGTACTTGGCACAATTAGCTTGCCAACTGCATTAAATTTAGCTGCAGATACTTGCAGATAGGGGGTTAGATAGAGGGTGTAGTATGTTGCTGTACAACAAGAAAAATAGCCTCACTGCGCAGGTATTTTTTAGTACTACAGAGTGTAATATCTATTTTTTTAATAATTAATTATTATAATTTTTTATTTATTAAACAGTTTTAAGAAGATATAGGCAACAAAATATTTTTGGCCGCCTAAACTTCCTATGTGCGTTGTTCAAGAATGAGTATTTGGCAGTTGGTAAATTCAGCCTGCAGCAGGTGATAGCTTTAACAGCTCTTATGTAACGATATTATATGATCCGGGTTGTACATATTATATCCGGTATACCAAATACATATACAAAATTTGGTTAAGTCATGATCGTATAGATAGTGGAGAACATATATTTTGGCTAAAAATTCTATCTACAGGAAACCCTTTCTTCAAGGAATCGATTTGGTGTCGTGAGGAGCAGGTGGGCTAGAACCGGAAGGTTAAGTTAAAATAGTAGCGAAATTATTTTGCTAGTTTTGTCTTATAATGCAAGTTTTGCATTCTTTCACACGCTTATATCAGCTTAACTTGTATGTTTGTATGTAACTCTCTGTACTGTATCCCACCACTTGAAGTGCCCTTGGCGAGTAACTTATCTGGTGGGCTGGGTCGATTTGTATGGACGAAAGTTAACCGATATCGTGCCATCGATTCTTCGATAGGATTTGGGCTCAGGAAAAAAGTTCCACTACACGCATACCCAAAAAAATAATTTTCGAGCCTGCGAAATTTCATTTTTTTTGACTTTTTTTCGACTTTGATTTTTAAGGTTTTTTTCATGACCTACTAAACAAATTTTCATATGTATACCCAAAAATGTTTCAAAAAACTGTTATCGCCAACGTTTTTAGCGGATATTTTTGGGTCGGACAGGGTATACATGAATTGCACCTCGATGATTTTGTGCCATATATGTAGATCCTGAAGAAGAGTGAAGGCGGGAGTTTGAACTATATGAAGCCAAAGTTCGGGAAAAATAAAAGCTGCCGGGGCCGCTACTACTTTAATAAACCAGAATATAATGATGAAATAATATTCAATAAGTACCCATATATATGTATGCATGAGCATGTGTGCCTATATACAAGCATGCGTATTGGCTTATATATCAAAAAATCAATATTCCAAAATCACTAATTCGATTTATTAAATTGTTGTAACCGATATGCATCACTTACTAGACCCCAACCTATTGAGTTTTTAACTTTCCCTTTTGTTAATTCAATAATCATTGAAACTTTTCACCTTGCATTACTGACTATGGGACCATAACAAAATGATTGATAAGCTTTAGTTGTCACAATGAGGTAACTATGCTCAATGACCGCACTAATAAACCAATGCTAATACTCTTATTTTAGCTTTTACAATACATATATAATTATATACATAAGTACAAATGTGGCGGTCTACACCAAAATGCAACATTTGCGAAATTTGAAAAAATTTAACCTTTTAAGCGGTAGTCACCTGATTACCAGGTATATCATCGGAGTATTGCAGTTCGAATCCCACTTCCAAGAGAAAAGGTTTTGAAGAGTTTTACAAGGTATAATCACAGCTGTCCGTCCTGATGACAAAATTTTGAATTTTCCCAGAAAAAAAATATATATATATATCTGTAAATCAATTGCTGTGCATTGGTCTCGCTTTAATAGCATGTGAGGTCATTGGCTCCAGTGAAATATATTTAATAGATAGTGTTTTAAGTATTGATATTAAACAAATTCATCGTTTTTCAAATAGGCTAGGCCGTACTTTGGATTTGATATTTTTATCTAATAATCTAAAGTTTTTACTTTTTGAATGTATTTCTCTTATTAAAAAATCAGATTTGCATCGTGTTCCATTAGTTCTTGATCTGGAATTTTATAAATTTGCCGAAGCTAGTACTACCAGCTCTAATTTTTCTTTAATTTTAAGAGAAGCGATTTTTCGAATTTGAACAATCTTTTGCTGGAAATAAATTGGGATAATTTGTTTTACAGTCTTGATACCACTAAAAGGTTTGAGATATTTAAGTCTGCTGTTCTGCAAATTTGTAGAAATGTCATTCCCTTCGCTTCCAAAAAGAAATACAAGGTGCCCTGGCATAATAGAGCCTTGATGAAACTCCGGAATTTGAAAAATAAAATTTTCCGTAAATTTAAAAGAACTCAAAATCCAACGTTTTTCGACTTGTATAAAGAGTATGATAAGAAATTCGTGTGTCTGGATAAATTCTTACACAGAAATTATATTTTAAATTTTGAAGAAAACTTTAAATCTAACCCAAAATCATTTTGGAACTTTGTCAACTCGAAGAAATCAGTTTCGAATATTCCGTCCTCTCTTTTTCTTGCTGAAAAAGCTGTCGATACTCCGGAGGACGCTGCAAATCTTTTTGCTGAATACTTTATGAACAATTTCACTTCTGATTCTGAAAATCATGATAATATTACTTTTAATATTCAGGCTTATATTGACTTCGGTAATGTAGTACTGTCTAAGGAAGATGTTCTTAATGTTATTCGGCGTAAGACGTCGACGAGTACGGATATCGATGGTTTGTCTGCAATTTTGTTTAAACAATGTGATTCCCTAGTCTATCCACTTTTGTTAATTTTTAATAATTCGTTATCTACAGGTACTTTTATTGATGCGTGGAAATTCAAGAGCGGCAATAAAAATGATATTACTAATTATAGGCCTATTTCAAAACTTTCCACCATTGCAAAGCTCTTTGAATGTATCATCCAAGATAAATTACGTTTCTGTGTTAAGAATTTTGTATGTCCAGAGCAGCATGTATTTTTTCCAGGACGCTCAACTGTGTCCAATTTGACTATTTTCTCGGATGACTGCCTCGCAGCTTTTCAGGCAGGATATCAGGTTGAAGCTGTGTATACTGACTTTTCCAAGGCATTCGATCGGGTCTCCCATGTTATTTTGATTAAAAAGTTAGCCTGTTTGGGCTTTCACTCAGTATTTTTGAGTTGGATTGAATCCTACTTGTTTAATCGTCGTTGCATGGTTGTAGTTGATGGTGTTAGGTCTCATCCATTCGTTGCTTCCTCCGGTGTTCCACAAGGTAGTGTCCTGGGTCCACTGTTTTGTGTCATGTTTATTAATGATATTCGCTCTTGCTTCTCTAAAGTAAGATTCTTGCTGTATGCAGATGACCTTAAGATATACTTGCCTATTCATAGCCTTCATGATGCGGTATTGTTGCAAGAAGCTTTGGATAAACTTAGTAACTGGTGTAATAATAATCGGTTATCACTTAACCTAAAAAAGTGCTTTCAAATACCTTTTTCGAAGCGTGTCAACTTGATTGATACCGTGTATTAAATATCACACTCGCCCCTGTTGCGGGTTAGTGAAATTAAGGACTTGGGAGTAATATTTGACTCGAAGTTTTCGTTTTCAAGTCATATTGGTGTGCGCATTGCTAAGTCGTATGCCATGCTAGCTTTTGGTAGGCATCATAGCTTGGATTTCAGTGAACCGTATACGCTAAAGCTTTTATATTCCGCGTTGTGCGATCCAAATTTGAGTACGCCTTGTTTCATTTGGTCTCCGTATTATTCCTGCCAGGTTGCAAGAATTGAACGAATCCAAAAAGTATTCGTACACTTGCATTATGCAGTCTGCGCTTCTCGGATCCTATCCCGACTTATAAAGCTCGTTGCTTATAGATTAACTTAAAGTCCTTGCAGGACAGGAGGACAATTTTATCGCTGTCGTTCGTTTTCGATTTGTTACGTGGGGTTGTTGATTGCCCTGTGCTCCTGAAGAGGATTTTCATTAATATACCAGCTAGAGCTCTTCGTGCTTCTGTGTTTTTTCATATTGGTGTTCTTAGGGCTCTTTGTGCGCGGAATGCTCCAATTACTAGAGCCTTAATTGAGTTCAATAGAATTTCTAAATTTTGTGAGGTAGATTTTTCTTGTTCGAAAGATGGCTTTCTGAGTATTTTAAATACTTTTTATAAGTAAGGTAATTTATAGTAACATTGTTAACTACTTTACACTTTTGTAATTAGCCTATAAGATTCTTTTTTAATTGGCTTAAATAAATAAATAAACAAATAAAACTCCAAGCCGGCTTGACCTACCACGCCCCCTATTAGGAAAAATTTAAATTAGCTTTATCTTCGCAATAATTTATAGAAGGTATCCAAATTTTTTTTATTGAGATTCTGTAGAGAGAGCAGTGAGAGTGGGAGTTAGAGTTGAAGAGGAAGTGGAAGTGAGAGCGGGGGTAGGAGTGAGAGTTAGTGTGAGAGTGGCAGTGGGATTGGGAGGTAGATAAATAGAATTAGGGATATGTAAGAATAAGAAGAAACATGGAGGATAAAGTATACGATAATGGAAGGAAGAGCAAGGCTCATTTCTTGAGTGAAGGCAAACCAATTTCTGGGCTGGACATGGTCTGCGCGGTACACGCAAACACATTTCCAAAACGTAATGATTCAATTTTTAGCTAGCTTCTAATGGCTAAAGGGACATATTAATTTAAAATATATGGGATCAGTTTTTTTGCTTATTTAAGCAAGGCAGCCGCAGTGGTGTGGTGGTAGCGTGCTTTGCCTACCACAGCGAAGATATGGTAACAAAAGACAAAGTAACACCAAAAGAAAGTTTTTCTAGGTGGGGTTGCTCCTCGGCAGTAATTTGGCAAGCGCGCCGAGTGTATTTTTGCCATTAAAAGCTTCTCACTGGGAACTCATCTGCCTTGCGGATGCCGTTCGGAGTTGGCATTAAACACGTAGGTGCACGATGAAGACGAGAGAAGCTTGGTCCAAAATCACTTCGGAGGTTATCGCGCCTTACATCAATACATAATAAAACTTAGTTCGTTTGGAATCAATGATAAAATAAATTTTGCTACTTGTGGTGTAAATGTTTCGTTTTGGTGTGGACCTCCACAAATGTGGCAAATTGTATATAAAGATACTACATATAGTATATTTCTATATATGCACTATATGATATATGTTTGCGCATGAATACGATTATATATTACTGCATATTTATTTTCATCACGTACCATAGTGTCCCGGTCTCTAACAGGGCACAATGGCGCTTTAGAGTTTTTGTTGTCTTTTTATTAAGTTAGACCGTCATTTGAAGAGCGTTGAATTCTTTTTAAATTAGCGTTCGCTTCATTTAATGAAACTACAAAAGTGAGCGTTTATTTGATAAAATTGCAGTGTGACGACACACATTCAAAAATATTTTCCATGTATACCCGCTAGGGAGTATTTGCAAAGTTCTTTGTAGTCAAGAATTTTACCTAGATTCTGGATAAAGCTCGTTTCGACCTTGTATTTCAATGATAACAAACATATGGATGTGGCTGTTTGGATGTGCAGAAAACCTAATATATTTTATGAATGGAGCTGAACAATTTTGTGATCATGATATAGAGAACCTGTATAAGCGAAATTTTCGACAAGTCTTAGTAAATAATTGATTGGTATTCCTAGAAAAACAAGCACAATAGATCTAAATAAAGGTCGCATGGAATAGAAGCTTAATAGTAATAATAATGGAAGTTACAATATCTGCTAAAGATCTTTGAGATTTAGTCAGACGTCTGTCTATGCCATATACTCAAGCATCTGGTGAAATTTGAAGCTCCTGGCTGTTGAATTAGGCAGAAATAACGAAAATCCTTTTATCTAAAAAATCGGTTGTATGGGATATATACATATGTATATGTCACCTATATTGACGATTTTCCAAACAGTGTGTTCTTTTAACGCAAGAACCTGGCGAAATTTGAAGCTTCTAGCATCCAAAATGGGGAAGATATGATAAGCAACCCGCTTATTGGAAAAATCACAGGCATGACTAAATAAACTCAACTCGTCATTGTTATGATTTCGGATCCTTATTCATAAAAAAAATATGTATTTATACAAGGCGCGATACACGCCCAAGAGATTTAGACCATTTTCGGATTTTTAGCTACAAATTTGCGGGTCGGGAGCTACATATTTTATGTCGACTCCAAACGGCATCTGCAAGTCAGACGAGTTTTCGCTGAGAAGCTTTCCATGGCATAAATATACTCGGAGTGTTTGCCAAACCATTGCCGAGGGGCGACGCTGTCTAGAAACTAATTTTTTCTAAATGAAAAAAGCTTTTCTCTAAAGATTATGATGTTGCTATTCCCGGCCTTGAACCCAGGAACTTTTATGTGGTTGGCGAGCACTCTGCAGCTACATCACAGCGGCCGTACACAATTTTTCATACAAATTTATGTAAAACTTTTGAGATTTTCAAGAAAAAGCTTTTGGTGTTTTTTTATTATTTACACGACCCATTGTGTATTAAAAAAGTTAAAGCTTAGTATCTAAACCTGTAGAACGAACATGGGAAACAGTTTGCACTACTTACAGGTTGTATGAATACTTCCGCACTGTTGTTGATCGGATGGAGAGCGGCACGGTTGGCACCCACACTTATATCAGTATAGCTTAAGAGTGGATTTTATTTATAAAAATTAATCAATCAAGGGCTATCTCAGAACTACCAAAATGCGCTTAAGAAGTCTGCACAGGGTGACAATTTTCATTTCTCAGGACATCACGTGGTTAAAAGTCTTAGTTGGAAGCACTGCGAGGGGAGAGGATTAGAAGAAGTACAGTCTCTAAGTGAGATAATTCTGTTCTAGTTCGGGACTAGTGCGACTCGGTGCAGGGATAATTTAAAAAGTACTAGTTCGAATTCAAAGATACAGACATGCAGGCACACGGGTATCGACTATACTCGTTGTCGTAATTATTTCGGTCAATTTGATGATGGATCCCTCCCCTTCCACTCATACTAAAAAACTGCCCTACATACCTATTCAAAAGTACAATAAGGGACGTGACACTATACGCTGAAACATATGTAGGTAAATGCAAAAGCTCTTAAAATTTAGGCAAACAAATAGTTCTGGAAAATATTTTAAATTTTCACGACGTATGGTAGGTCTTTCTTCCTGCTAAGCAAAAAATCTGTATTCAGACAATGGTTTGGAACTTGTTGCTTAATGTTGTCTATATGTGCCTTTTTCAGTATACATTCCAAAATTAGAAGGGGACACCAAAAACACATTATCAAATAACAGTTACTATTCAAAATAAATATCCTAAGAAATATCCAGTTATTAAGGCCAAGGTTCAGTATTCAAGAAAGTATGTTTAAGCAAATTGTACTAAATAACGGCAATATCGAAATCCTACAAGCAAATGATAGAAATTATCCAAAAATGACATCACAGCAATCAACACGTCAACCACACCCAACAAAGCTAACAAAGCTTACTTGGAGAAAGAAAAACAACAAATATGACAAATCCGTCAAAACAAGTAAATTTTGTAATAAAATAGGTATATCTGGTGGAACGACGGACCGAAGAAAATTATCACAGCTACTTAGATACAGAATGGGAATGAGCTCATTTTCCATAAATTGACAAGATATGTTTTGTATAGTTTTTTATTCGTGGTCACTGTTTTAAAAATATACATATGTAAACATAAATATCGGTAATTAAAAAAAAATTTTAAAATAGCAAACGAGCATGTAAAATAATGTTTCAGAATCGCTGGCGCTGCCAAATTTCTACGCAAAATACCGGCGCCGCGCGTACTGGTGTGCTTACATCAGCAGGCATAATACACAATTTCAAGCGTACGAATGTTCGCATATTTATGTAAATTTGTACGTACATATGTGAATATAAATAAGCTGTCCCCCTTGCCTTTATATTGAAAACATGCAAATTAATGAAGGTGACAAGCAAGTCTAACCACCTTTAATTAGTTGTATATTTTGGGATCCTGTGTATACAAAAGGGTGGATATAAAAATGAAACTTTCTGTTTGAAATGATAATAATAGCCGGAGGTATATCGCCTCCAAGCGGATCTAAGCCGAGCTTCTTTTTTTATTTCCCAAGTTACTTATATTTAAACCACTGCATTTGGCAGACGTTGTCCCGCCGAAAAATAAGCGAATTTCGAAAGAAATTTGTTGCTTTTAAACGATTTTATTTAGCTTGATGTGTAGCGGCCGGCCGGCCGTTGTAAAGGAATTTTGTAATTAAAATGTAAGTAACTTCCCGATAAGCTAAAAGCTTCCAACTTGGAATATAGTTCAGAACCCGGCGACCACCGTGGTGTGATGGTAGCGTGCTCCCCTACCACACCGTATGCCCTGGGTTCAAACCCCGGGCAAAGCAACATCAAAATTTTAGAAATAAGATTTTTCAATTAGAAGAAAATTTTTCTAAGCGGAGTCGCCCCTCGGCAGTGTTTGGCAAGCGCTCCGGGTGTATTTCTGCCATGAAAAGCTCTCAGTGAAAACTCATCTGCCTTGCAGATGCCGTTCGGAGTCGGCATAAAGCATGTAGGTCCCGTCCGGCCAATTTGTAGGGAAAATCAAGAGGAGCACGACGCAAATTGGAAGAGACGCTCGGCCTTAGATCTCTTCGGAGGTTATCGCGCCTTACATTTATTTTTTATTTTTATTACATACTTTGGAGTTCGAGGAGGGACAAGCATACGTGGCGCTGAGTCGAGTAAAGTCCTTGGAAGGATTATATATTGAGGACTTAGATTGTAACAAATTGTCAGGAAAGAGTCCGTGTGATAATGAGTCACTAAATGAACTGAATAGAATGAGAAATAATACATGGTCAATTAATTTGATGGAGAAAGTTTAAACTAGACTTAGGATATAACCTTATCATCTTTCAACATAAATTACGGTCGGCTTTCATTCTAAAATATCGTTTTGGTTTAACGAAGACCATTGAAATCAATGTTTCGAACACAAACGTCTGCAAATTTTGGCCTACGTCTTATAAAACTTTGAGCAAGGTCCTTCTAGAATTGAAACTATATAGATGCGCCGAGGATTATATGATTTCACCCATGACTTACCCAATGATTTCGAGTTAACATCCTATGATTTCGAGGGTGGTATTCAAGGTTTTTTTTCTGATGTAGCTCGACAGAAAGTCTTCTCAGATACACCTAGAGTTTTTGAGAAAGTGACGTCGACGAAGGTATGAGTACGCGACTGGTGCTCAGGATTACTACTGTGTGCACTACGGAAATTTTAGCTTTTAAAAACAGCTGAAAAAATTGGAGGCGCCTTTTGGCGAGTTCATCAATAAGCCACCATTGATGGCAATCGTTAACTATTAATAGACTATTAAAAGCGAGATACCTAAGTCGCCTTTGTGCGTGAACAGCAAGGAGCGACAAACGAGTATTAGGAATTAGCCCAAACATATCCTTCGGTGAAACTACGCTTTGTCCGAGACATACAGACAAGTACCACTCACTGGAGCTAAATTCGAAACCTGCCTGGAGTAGGTGAATAAAGGACAGTCCGCAAAGAGCTAACTCTGAAATTTTTGAACGATCCGCGAGATTTTGAAACCCCTTGAAACTTTCCGTAATGGCCAGAAGTTCCATATCCTTAAATACATATAAACAAAACCTTTCATAAATATTGTTTGTTTTTTTTTAAGAAAAATTCGAATTTTTAATATATGTGACGCGGTCTATGAAAAGGTAGCTTATGACTCAAAAGAGAAATTGCGCTGTTACAGATAAACAATGCATTTCTTCAGTTTCTTAGTAGTAGTAATTTTTTTTGAGTCATAAGCCACCTTTTCATAGACCGGGTCACATATATGTATACTATACGCCGACGCGCCTCTGTTAGACAATGGATCCTACGCCACCGCCTCCGATAAAGTGATCGGCCCAAAGCGGGTGCCTGTCGTTAGAGGCGTCTAAAATACAAATTCATTCAAAGGTTGTGTAACGCAACCCTTTCGAGATTTTGCCAGCGCAATATATAACTTCTCGAACCCAATTGTCAACCTCACCTACCCGTGACGAATTATGTTTCTTTAGCAGCCGAGGCTCTGGCGGACCCGTGGAACTTAGGGGTGGGGGAGGGATGGTCTTAAAAACAACAACAACATAAAGTGATCGGCGGAAGCCTCTGATAGGAACAGACTGGACGTAAGAGTAACATATGGAGACTACAGAAGATAATCTATATATATAAAATAGGATGTATGTATGTATTATGGTATGTTTGTATGTTTGTATGAGGCTTATGGACTCCGAAACTACCACGCCGATTTTATTCAAATTTTCAGGATAACTTAGTAGGACCCCGGAGAGTGTTTGTGAAAAGTTTTTTTTCCGGGAAGTGGACCTGGGACCGATTTATTCTAAACTATCGTATATATGGCTCGATTTGCCTGGAATTTGGTATGTAGGTAGCGTATATATAGAATAAATGTCGGAAAATTTTCTTCCGGGAGTGGACCAGGATACATATTGGTGACTAGGGTCTCGAGATATAGGCCAAAACGTGTACCCGGGCACCCCTAGAATGTGTTTATACAATATGGATATCAAATGAAAGCTGTTGATGAGTACTTTAGTACATGCTAGTTTTCATACCTATTGGTGACTAGGGTCTCGAGATATAGGCCAAAACGTGGATCAGGGTACCACTAGATGCGTTTTTACATTATGGATATCAAATTGAAGCTGTTGATGTGTGCTTACTACAGATAATTTTTTATACCGCTGGGTGTCTTGGGTCTCGAGATATAGGCCAAAACATGGACCCGGATACCCCTAGAATGTGTGTGTATTTTGGATATCAAATGAAAGCTGTTGCTGAAAGGTTTTAAGTAATTTTCATTGTGATATTCGATTTAGTCGCATCAACCTGGCAAAACTGATAAATATGCATGCGAAGCCGAAATAAAGACATGAATAATATACCCACATACCTATTTACATACGTCCTATTCGATTTGCTGAAACTTGGTATATAAATTTGCTTATATTAGTATTTACGATGCTTTTTTCGGGAAGTAGACCAGAGACGGACTGGGACTGAGACTGAGACTCGGAGTGGGACTGGGACTGAGACTCGGAATGGGACTGGAACAAAATACATACCACACTCTGGGACTGGCAATAAGATATGAAGAAGAATGAGAAAAACTGAGAGAAGAGAAAAGAGAGAAGAGAAGGAGACTGAGAAAGAGATAGAATGAGACGAAGATGGAGATAGATGAAGCGAAAAATACGGAGGGAGGAGTGAATACAAAAATTAGGAAAAAGTGTAGAGGGGCGAGGGCAGAGTTAGACGGAAAAAGCTTATTAAATGTATGCAGATATACCAAATTTAGGGCAGAACAACGTCTGCCGGGTCTGCTCGTTATAGATAAAGTTTGTATTATTTTAACGGAAAGCTAGCCTTTTAATAGTAAGTTTTACTACAATAGCATATGGGCAATTAATTTATATTAAGTTAAAGAAATAATTAAAATGTTGTCGATAAATTCGCAAAGGATAGTCTTTATAATAAAATACGAAATAAAATTCTGTAGAACGTACATAGATATACAAGACAAATTTACAAAAGTGTATCACATTGACGGTACTACAACAGAAGCATAACTAATTGCTAATTAAATTAAATACTGGCCAATAAAATCAAATGAACAGTATAAACAAATGGTCCCAATGTATGTATGTACATATGTGTGTGAATGTAATAAAACGCGTAAGTCTTCAAAAATCATTAAGAAAATTGTCAGCCAGAACGTAAGCTGTTTGTGTTTTTAATTAAACGAGTGAATGTGCAAGTAGATTTTATACGCAATGCCAATTATAACGGCAAGAGGCGGATTTCTACTATTCTGGCGACGTCATTCACTTTTCATTGTGCATCTATTCATACAACATAATGCTTTCAGTGGCGGATTTGAAAATTCGCCGCCCTAGACAGTACATAACTTGCCGCCCTTATTTTCACAATAACAATATTTAATACAATGATTGCGATTTCCAGTGCTTTATTGCAGTGTAGTTTGTTCTTAATTTAACCTTAACTTTTTTCCAAACATTCCTATTTACATTTCTTTGCGTCTAGATTTTCAGCTGCGAATTCGCACACGACATCATCACAATCGATAGATAAAAACAATTCTGATTCTATCGTCAACAACGCAAGAGCATTCAGTTTGTCATCGCCCAATGAAGATCTGAGGTAGTTTTTCAGGCGTTTAAAAACAAAACGACTCTCTCGCTACAATTTGCAATAGGAATTGAAACAAACATTCGCAACGCAAGGTCAACATTAGGGTAAGAGATATGCAAATTATCCTGTCTCAGTATTTTCATCAGTTCCAGCGGAGAATAATTGAAATGATTCTTTTCGATGCAGTATGCCTTGAAAAAGAGCAATTCACTTCCCAAATTTTCCTCAAGATCTAGGGGTAGTAGTTGCTCAATAGGAGTGATTTTCTTAAGTAATTCTTTCGTTGCTTGGATATTTAATATCAGTGATAAGAGATAATTTATAGCGCGAGACAAACATAAGACTATATACTGCCTATTATTTGACGTACGACCAGACTTGACCTTCAGATTTTATGCATTATAATATACTTGTGAGGAATAGAAGGGCTTGAGCTCAAGATTTGCATCGAATGCACGTTCGTTTTGGCAGCGATGTCAAGTGTGGTAACCTCTTAGATGATTCTGACTCTCAGAGTTGTGGGTCGGCTGTTTCTTTACGCCACGCACAGGCGCGCTATTAGGTTTCTAAGGCGCGTCATTAGAAGTCTTATGCAAATTTTCATGACTGCTATGCGGAAAAATAATTTACAGCTTCATTCTAATTTCGAAATGCATAAAAAGAATGAATTATTTATTATAATATAAAGACAAAAATACTATTTTAAGTGCAGCAAAATCCGAATTCAATTTTTTTTATTCAAAAATAAATCGACTCGAATTTTGCCGCCCTAGGCTCTAGCATACGTTGCCTATATGGTAAATCCGCCACTGAATGCTTTCGCTTTAAAAGCGAAAATAAAATTTAATTAATGAAAAGACAATGAAATTAGTCATTCACACTGGCACCTGTCCAATGCATTAAGTTCAAAATCATTAAAATCGCCACACTAAGTCGCATTGAAAGCTGAAATCGAATAGTTTGTCCACGATTCGTTGTTCTTTCGGCAACCGAGCTCCAAAAGAACGTCCTACCTTGAATGAAAATCCTAAAAGATTTAGGAGTGATATCACTCAGATGCGATTCTGAAGCTAAGTTCGGTTAATCTAAATTTTGTTACGTTATCGGGTAAAAAATGGGACCACGGGGAACTTCTGACCATGTGTTCATGTTCAGTGACCAAAAATCCATAAGAGTTGACCTTAAAAAATCGTTGACCAACCCACTTTTTCACTTTTTTCCGTGAGGCTCGCTACATTTGGCATAACTGAAATATTTCCGATATGATAATTCTACATCTTCATCGAGACATCACTAAACTTTAAAGAGGCCATCTGAGTAGCACTTGCACATGAAGCGCAAAGCTCTATGATTTCATGAATGTATTCTATGCTCCGGAGTAAGGATTTCAGCCCAATTTTAGAAGTTGACTCATTATGTGTTGTGGCTACCAGAGGCACTCAAGGAAACGTGATATCGCCTCCTCTATGGATACTGGTAGGTAAAGAAGTTCTGGAAATCTTCAGGGCAGATGTAATGAGAGTGTCGCATTCACCGACACCTTTGTGATTCTGACCACAGATTAATTTCTGCCAACGACCAGAAAGCTCATGAAAACGGCACTTTGCGGCTTTTCGTGATAGACAGAGCAAAAAATTTCCTCCTTCAACTTACAGAAGCTGAACCACACTACGATAAACCACTCTTCTGAAGCCAAATATTATTGCATGATTCTCGACTCCAAACTAAGCTGCAAAGGATTTTGGAATAGGACCAAAGAAAGCTCTGGCAGCATACTACACCTACAAAATGGCTTTTGGGAGGAACTGGGGACTGTCATCCGAACGATACTAGCATATGGAGCTTTTGTCTGGTAGAAGGCTAAAAAAAAAGTAATAAATAGAGGATTGGGAAAGTGCAGGGTTTTGCCGCGAAAGGGGATCTACGACTATGAAAATATAAAGGAATACAACAAGCGGAATTCAACCGAAAACGTGCACGCGAAGATATTAGATGACATGGCAACGGGACGACTAAACGGGATCTTAACTGACCTACTGTTCGGCGCGGAATTACAAAATGAGCTAATGGCTTGAAGCTGGACTGCACTTAAAACATCTGCAGGTAAATCAATAATACCAACTTCCTGACTCATGCAGTGTATTGCATGCGCAGCCAGTCTTTTTAGCACAGGCATTAGAGCCCAACTTGTTAAAACAGGATTCGTTCGTTCAGCACCGATTCTCCGTCGCGATGGTGGTGCATGCCAACACGCTCTCCAAGTTGTCAGAATGAAGAGGAAGAGGATTCGATCTAAAACTCTCTCTACCGATATCCACGACTACAGGCGAGACGACTCAGATTTCGAAGTTCAAGGTTTTCGACAGTCTGGAAGAGGTTGAGAAATTTGATCTTTCACCCCTACTTAAGCTCACCTGGGGTAGCAATTGGTACGTTGAGGACTCTTGGAAGTAATCTGATTTGACGAATGTAGAGCATTCACAATGAACAAAAATGTCTTCGAGTGAAGGTGCGGGAAGTTCCCATGCATGCCCTCTCAACGTAACCTAACCTACCAATTGTAAATGTCCCGTGAAATATTTCTATGGAGCTTTTCGGAAGGTTTAATATATTGTGCGATAATAAAACCGAAGAATTAAAAGTCACTAAATGGATAGTACATCAGTAAGTCTTTTCTTTAGTCAGGTAGAATTCATTCATCTTCATATGGTTAGCTCTAATTTACGCCAATTTTCATTGTTTGCAGTCTCCGCATACCTATCTTAAAGAAATATTTTTGAATTACTAGAAAGTTTCATTCAGTAAAAAGCGGAACGTAAAAAATTGCATACTGCATAATACGTTTTATTTTCCAAACTCATTCATATCCTTTGCCTCTTTCCCTTAAGACATACCATTGCAAATTCATAATCAAACAAATGATGGGCACCTGTTTCGCTACACTTTCATTGATGTTAAATAAATTTTGTGATGAATTTAAATGGCATTCTTGAAGACAACTTAAGCATGTGATGAATTATGGTCAAGTAATTTAGAAAAAAAAACAAGTTTTTGTTCTTGTTAATTTCACGCTTTACAGACGTATACAAAGAGCAAAAAAAAACTATATCAAAAACATATCATGCATAAGAATAATACTTTAGACTGCGAGAACAAATTTCCAACAAACCTCCAATTTTGAAAAATATGACCAATTAAATCTGAATGATGATGTATGAAATGTTATCATCCCGAAATTTTCACATCTTTAAAACTAAATATATATTTATAATTGATTTTATCAAAAAGTGCTTGTTGACTCATTTCCAAAATTGCGATACATATGCAAGCAAAATAATAGCAGCGAAAATTATTTTGTAATTCGAATCTGTAGCAAAAATGCAAAATGTGCCAAAAAGTCATTTTCACAAGGACTTTTCTGGAATAGATTACGCTGGTGTACAAAATAGTACTTTTTGTCTGTTGCATGGAGTTTTTCTCTTGTTTCTCAGTAATTTGGGGGTCGCTTATTCAAATCTGCCCTCAAGTTTCTTCCAGCAGCTCGAGTTTTTGAAACATGGGTGTCATGTAAAACGACACTACTCAGTTGACATATTACCATATTATTATGAGTTGATCAAGGAGAATGTGTGATAGCAATCCAAAGAGCTTTGTTTTATTTACGGCGCGTATATGTTCAAGGAATTTCGTTTGAATTCGTCAAACCTAGTGAAACTTATATGGTCTTATTTAGTTCCCCAAATGAAACTAATAACAAGCACTGAATTCCAAGTTTCGTATACAAAACTTGTGTTGAGTCATTACGCTTATGGGCAAATAAATAAAGACCTCGTTTCAAGAACCAAACTACTGTGATATGGCGTGAACAGCCCAACCATTACAGCGTCTGTCATTTATGTATGGTAAACATAAAAGGAAATAACTCTAAAAGTATTTGTCCCAACCTACTGACTGCTACCATATAATATTACCCCCTCTGCATATCAAATATGATCCTTTTGAACAATGTGTAAAGGCAATAGACAAAAGTTTTGAATGTTTCAAATACATTTTGAAATAATTTCCAAAACTGAGTTCTGAAAAGGTGCGTACTGGATTTTCGATGGCCCACACATAAGAAAACTAATTTGTGTTCCTACCCGCATGAAAGCACTTGAAAAATCTGCATGGGACGAGTTCGTTTAGGTTGTAAGAAACTTTTTAGGAAACAGGAAGCTACCTAACTTCTTTGAGCATATAAACCAACTGATACTACACTTTCAACATTTGGGTGTAAACATGAGTATAAAGATGAACTTTCCCATATCCATCTGGATCGTTTTCATGAAAACTTTGGCGATATCATTGAAGAGCAGGGCGAGCGTTTTCACTAAGTCCCCCCGTACTATGGAAAAGCGATATCTAGGACATTGGAACGCGCATTACGCCGGAGCATTCAGAGCATTGCACCTTCAATCAACTAATAAAAAAAATATCATAAACTATCATTCGAATGGATGCGAAAAAAGAACACGGCCATAAACTTCTATAACTAAAGTTTTCAATCATAGTGAACACGAGTTCATGAAGACAAACATCCAAAAAATTCGAGATATTTTATAAAAGAACGGCTACCCTAATAAACTAATACACGCGTGGATAACAATAGCAAAAAACAAAGCTAACTGCACGCCAAGTAATATTGAACAGATAAAAGAGCAAGAAAAACTAATATACATAGGCGTGACATACATACCAGGTTAAGGACATCAAAACATAGGTAGCATCGCACCAAAATAAAATTAGCAAAATAAACCAAATCAAACTTTAAGTACAATCTACACAACAAAAGACAAAATCAACAAAGAACAGCACTAGCGAACATTTAACCAACACAGGACACACAGCGGATTTCGAAAACACGAAAATATTAGATATTGAGGGGAAAGAAAGAACACGAATGACGCTGGAAGCATTGAGAATACAACAAAAAATCAACAATGCTATGAATTATAAAGAAGACGTCAATAACATCAACTGCGCTTACGTGACGGCATTATCAGACAGTGGACAATTCAGTGCAGATGAATGAACTAATGTTAAGTGTTGTTTATTTATGTTTAGTAATGCTTATATGTTTTAATAAAGTTATTTAACATTGAATATAAGCGGAGTCTGTTAAAGAGTTATGTAAAGTTTTCATTGTTAAATATGTTAATGTTTTGTTTTGTTTTATGTTTATATTTTATGTTAAAATATACAGCCTCCCTGAGGAAGATGGAAAATACCCATCGAAAACGCGTAGGAGAAAAAGAAAAACTTGTGTTTTGTCTTAAAATTATCGACCGAAAAGCGAAATAACCACTAAAAAAATCTCTTAGAAGTAAAATGTAACTCACTGTATGTGATAATAATTAATTTTAATTATAATTTTTTTTTCACAACAATTTATTATTAAATATTTCTTAAACTTGAGTTCCTAGAAAAAAACGGATTTTAAATCTGAAACAAGGATACAAAATATTTAGTTATCATGCATAAAATCGCATGCAACAGAACCTGTGTCGACCAGTATTATCGGTCTTGGACCGACAAAATACTAGCCACTTTCCAGGTCGTATCAGCTGATTTCATTCCGTTTTAATGAGTGCTACCGAACTCGCGTCCCAAATTTCTATAGAATATCTTCCAATTAGCTCAAGTTTCTTGCTCAAAGACGAAGAGTCTGGCTAACGGAATTTAGTTCGATAAACCTTAATTTTATTTAGTCAAGTTTTTTTAAAGTGTTTTAAGTATACTTAAATCGGAAATTATAGCTATAATCAAGTTTGGTCTTTCAATGCATTGTGTGTATGCATGTGTGTATATAAGTCTCTTCTGTGATGTGATCAATGCCATATATAATCTTTTATTCGCTAGACGCTCCTTAATTTGTCTAATATATTCGATTATAAAATTTTATGTGAGAAAAATACTTAAATTTGTTGTATTTTTTTTTAATTTAAAGTAACAATTCAATAAGCGGCTTATATTCTTTACTGACTCACCGATCAAATGTACGAAGCAATTGCGTTTTCATGTCCCATTTGTTATTAAGTAATTATTTATTCATCTCAATAAAAATCACAACTCAAATAAAAACCAAAAGCGCAACAAAATTGTCGTAAACAAATAAAACTCGTTTTAAGACTCTGTTAAGTGTTTGCAAAAAACAAACAAAAAAAAACTACTTTAACCATAAACAAGATACTCTCGTTTCACTGCGTGCAAAACAAACTTTATATAGAAAATAAAACAAAAATGTTAAATATAATAAAATGTAAAATCGTAAAAATAAACATCAAACATAATGGAGTTTGGCATCGCATGGCAAAACCTTATTTGCATATCTCATCATTTGCATTTTTATTAATTACAAGAAAATCACTTTTGTTACGTAGATTAAAAACATCAACTGCTTAAAATGGAAAGAAACTTATAAAACGGCTGCGCCTTATACCTCAGTGAGTACGATAATCTGATTAAAGAATGTGGAAGTAGAAATTCGCCAGTTCTTAAAGTTGCATAAAGAACAGAAACAGTTTTATGGCGACATTGTTTTGCTTTATATGTATTTACTACCGATATAGGCGATTTTTCCAAAATTCTCTCAAAAAGTTTCACTTTTCTAAGTATCTCCTATTATGTAAATTAGCAGTTAAATGGGAAATATGTCTGTACTCACTCTCGTGATTTTTTCAGAAAACTACAGTTTAAAAGTTATAGATATGGAGGAATTATGAGGAAAATAGTCCTCTCTCAACAATAAGTTGATAATATTGGGGTAGTCCTTATACGAGGTGTGGCAATGAATTTTCGGAAATTCGAACAATAAAGAAAATGAGTTTTGGAATAATTAATATCGCCCTTCATAATAGTCTCACTTTAACTCTACGCAACTTGCTAGTCTTCTGAATTAAGCCAGTTTAGTACGACGGTTACAGCCTCTTGGACCTCCTGTACGCCGCCATGATGAGTTCCCTTGAAGTGGACTTCATCTTGGGGAAGTAAGTCGTACGGTGTAACATCAGGGCCACAAGGTGGGTGAAGCAACATTGAGATGGCTTTTTTGCCAACAAAAAAATATGCACAACGAACAAGAAATGGACGGTGATTGCGTATGCAAGATCCAGTCATACTGACGAATTCGGGAACGCACACGAAAAACACGTACCCACAGCTTCTACAAAAACGCCAAAATACTATTTTCCAGACACTGCCTGGCCAACGGAAATGTATTCACGATGAATGATGGCGGGAATATCGAAAAAAACAATCAACATGTGACTTTGATATCCTCTCTTTCGTTGACCCTTTTCCACCCACTGTTGACTTTGTTTACGAGCCTCAGGCTACATTTAAATATCCAGGTCTCATCTCCAGCGACTACCCGGCTTTTCGCCAAATTTCACTAAAATTGGATTACAACACGTTGCTTGTAATGTACGTCACACTTTTCGCTACTCTACTAAAAAGTAACGTAAAAGAAAAAAATATGCACAAAACACAAACCAAACGTCCTATCTACTTGGACTTTGAGTTCTAGCTGAAAAAAAGTTCTTCCTCCTAGACACAAGATGGCAAATGAAAAAGTGTTGTTAGTTTTTTAATTATAACTGAATTCACGGAACTAAGCTGTAACCCCTTGTAAATCAAATAAACGTTTTATTGCCTAGCTGAAAAATCGTCATATTTAAATTTTTGACTAGATTGGAGGCGGTGTTAAGGGTGTCGCACAGTAGGATGGAGACTCAAAAATTTAAATTGAATTTTTGGATTTTTCATGCCCAAAACAGATAATATTATAGTTGCTGCTTTTACATATTAATTTTGGTCCCGATTGACAATGGCTAAGGGTGTCGAATAATGACTGAATTGCAGATTTAAATATATTTAGTCTTCATAGGGTAATCTTAACTTGGTTCCCTGTACAACACGGTCAATTCTGGGTATTAAAATATACCATGTATATATTTTTTGGGTCACCATAAAGCAATTTCATCAAATTTTATCTGTGATATTTTTGGCTGAGACTGGAAAGTGTCGTTAATTTGATTTATAAAGACCACCCTAATATACATAGAATGTGCCATCAATTTCAATAACTTCATTACATTCAAAACTTGGATGTAATGATAAAAGTCCTTCCATCTGAAAAATGAACGGATCAGTAGTATCTTCTATTTATATCTATAAATTTCAATTGCTGTTCGTTGTGGCACTTATAACTTTTGAACCATAACACGGAATGCCTTGAAACTTTGTATAGTGATTCTATGCGCTCCTGGAAGTAACATAGGCGTATCTTTGTGATGGAACTTGAAAAAATTTGATTACGGTGATTATTATTTTGTTTTTCTGATGGAACTCCAAATTTTTTCCGTTCGCTCAAAGTTGTTAAATATGAGCATTAGGGTGACCCTTATTTTCCAATTTTCGATCTCACTCCCTAGAAATATGCGAATAGCCTAAAAACTAGAATATACAAAGTATTATGTCAATCGAAAAGGTTAGAGGTGGCGCAAAGAGCTTGAATCCTGAAAAATTACGAATTTTTACAATTTCTTAAATTTGGTCAACCGTACTTCATTTGTTCGAGAGATATTTGACCTTCAAATAAATCTAGAACAACAAAAATTGGTCAAATAATAATAAAGTTATAAAATAAATTATGCCTTAAACGCGGTGTCATTACTTCAAGAATGTGTATATAATGAGTATACGTAAATGAGTTTGTTAGCCACCTGTGGATTGCTCTTCGACAGCTGGGCCTCGAGTCAGCTCAGCAAACGTTGGGCGGACACTACGTCTTGCAGGATATCAAGATCTTTCTGGCCGAAAGTGGATGGCAAGAGGTCTGCTGAAATAATTGGGTTCACTAAGGCTCACCTATCAATGATCATTGGGGTTTTGACAGGGCACTGTCCAATGGATATCCATGCGGTACGTCTCAATATATCGGAAACTCCATCCTGCTGCAGCTGTATGGAGGATGATGAGGTGGAATCACCAAATCACTTTATGCTTGATGTGCCAGCTTTTGCCAGAGCTAGGCGAAAGTATTTCGGTCGTGACTCACTTGGATCTCCCGAGGAGCTATCCAAGGTTGAGATCGGGATCATTCGGAACTTTATCGTTGCTACCCAACGATTCTCTAAGTAGTTATATCTACGTCACCGTTAGTTTAGTTTATTATATGTGGTATGACAACGGACCGTCATGTTGTCCAAGTGAGCTTCCCCTATCAGGGAAGCTACCACCCAACCTAACCTAACCTAAATGAGTTTGTTTCAAATTTCTTTATTATATATATTTTTTGAAAATGCATTTTTAAAAACATATTCATATATCTTGTGAAACTTTAGCTGACACGTATATAATATGATATTATTTCCTAGGATCTAATTAATGATGATTTATTATGTGATTCAAAATGTTTTTTTGTAATCAGTTACAACTTGTAAACAATATTGTTTTCCTTGTTCGTCATTTGTAAGTAGAATATAATACTTCCATAAGCTTTACTGCCCGTTCTGCTGTGTCCTTAACTACTTTTATATTTATAACAGCATCCTTAGCTTTTTTATAGATTCCTGTATCCCCCCAGTATAGTGGATCTACCTCCAGAAATTGAGATGATATCCCAAACCGACCAAAAAAATCGATTGTATTTCCTGTTACAAAATCGTGTAAGTCTTTTTCTATGAATTTATTGATTTCACTGGGCCTTAAGTGTAACCTCTTTAAATTTTCTGTTTCCTTGTCGCAGATGTCTATGCTTTTGATTTTTTCCACAATCTTTTTCTTCATGGTACAAGAGACGTCATCATCGAACAATGCCAATGCAATACATTCATTCATCGAATTCTCTTCATACTCCGTTAGTTTAAACTGTTCACGAAATAAATAGATTATTAAGCAATACAATGCCTTAGACATCCACCGAGCATGATTAGTGGGCCCTGGTATACGAAACTTCATGCCATCAATTGCTCCTAGACATATAGACGTTAATTCCAATAATTCCCTATAGTCATCTCATACTATTTTTCTTTTTCAACTATTCCTTAGAGGGTTTCTTAAAATAGTATCTTTGCTATCGCTTAAAAGTAATTTCAATTCGTTATTTTGTAGCAAATCTCTAAAACTATTTTTGTCGGCGTTTTTGCAATTTTCTTGAAATCGCCGAAATAACTGAACGTCCTTTTAATTTACTGGAAAAATAACTCTCAGCAGAACTTCATAAATATGATGACGAAAAGGTAGATACAAAAGTTTTCGCTCAAGTTTTTTTCTAATAACGTTGCAGCTCCTTTTATAACGCCTGTGTTAACCGATGTCGTATCAAAACAACAGGCCACAATATCATCCTTCAGATACCATTCAAATAACAGTTCATGCAAACGTATCAGCTATTTCCGAAGCTGTTGCAGCATATAATTTTGGAGCTCCAATAAACTATTCACCATTCCTGTAAGTAAAAACAACTGGAAGTCGTTTCACCTTTTCACTTCAAGATTCCAAGATGCATATCAGCGAAGCGAGCGAATTCGTTTCTTTGAGTGATATCCTGTTAGAACTTACTATGGCACCCAAAAGTGACTGCAAAAGCTATCTACGGCCACGCTAAAACAAAACAAAACTTCACCGACGAGAGATCTCCGGACATCATGATATATCACGATCCTCCAGCAATGGCGCTTACCATTAAGTTCTGGCCCCAGCGGGCTAAGATTCTTCCAAAAACCCTAAGACTCGCAGGTTCAAGGTGGCAAAAAACACGTTTCCGAGTCAGTCGGGTTACTACAAGAAGATGTAGAAAGCGCACCGGAATACCGAATTCAATCCGGTAAAAGATTGCAAATATCCGTAACACTCCTTAAGGTTTCGGAAGTTGATTTTCGTTTATAACAATAAAAACAAGACACAAGTTATCTCTGCTAAAGTAATCAGGATGAGGCGGAAGGGGTGTTGATAAATTACTTTCTTTGTGGACGACAATCCTGTAGGCAAAGGCACACAGTTTCTAGGGCATGTTCTTGAAATAGTCTGTCGGAGGTAAGAGAAGTTGATCTTATTTTCCTTTTTTTCTGGAGATTACACTCTCACGCGACGATTATGCAAAGTTTTAAGTCTGTTTGAAATAAAAAGTGTTTTCTCTTCCCAGATATGCGGCAGTTACCCACCGGCGTGTGCCGTACGTACAGACGTTTGTCGTACGAAGCACGTTTGACCGAACTCTCAAGCCCGTAGGAATCAATGTGTGCGTCTGTGTACATGTACATAACATATTTGTGTGTGTATTGTTTACAACAAAGCACTGTTGCCATTGGCCAGTTTGCATGCATGCTTATGGAAACATCAACTTTTTCCAATTTAATTTTTGATATTGTAAAAGGCCGGAATACATATTAAATAAGTATAAAATAGATTACATATTTATAATCAGCACTTTTACATAATTATTTCGAATTATTTTCACAGTTTTTCAAACTTTAATTAGGTGTTTTTGCATAAAACTGCAAACGGTCAAAAATTAGCGCACAAAAGTTTACTAGGCAACTCTGTCTAGTAAGAGAGCGATCAGCTGACACGTTCTTACGAAAAAAATCAAAATTGTTTTGATTTCTACGTTCCGGGCTACGTACGTACGGGCGTTGCACGTCGGTGAGTTTTCGTTTACATTGCACACTCATAAGATAGGTCGTGTCAGCTGACACGTTTTTGGTACGTACGTCGTGAGTAATGCGGCAGTTACCCACCGACCTGTGTGCCGTACGAAGGACGTTTGTCGCTCTTTTAACGAAGCACGTATTTGACCGAACTCTCAAGCCCGAGTAGGATCAATGTGATGCGTCCGTGTACATGTACATAGAGATATTTGTGCTGTGTATGTTTACAGATACGCACACTGTTGACATTGACACATTTCTGCATGTATGCTATGGAAACAACAACTCAGCTCTTACCAATTAATTTTGATATTGTAAAAGGCCGGAATACATATTAAATAGTATAAATAGATTAATATTTATAATCAGACACTTTTACATAATTATTCGAATTATTTTCACAATTTTTCAAACTTTAATTAGGCGTTTTTGCATAAAATTGCAAAACGGTCAAAAATTAGCGCACAAAAGTTTACTAGGCAACTCTGTCTAGTGAGAGAGCGATCAGCTGACACGTTCTTACGGAAAAAATCAAAATTGTTTTGATTTCTACGTTCCGGGCTACGTACGTACGGGCGTTGCACGTCGGTGAGTTTTCGTTTACATTGCACACTCATAAGATAGGTCGTGTCAGCTGACACGTTTTGGTACGTACGTTCGGAGTAACTGCCGCATGAGCCATTATGTACGTGCAACACTGTATGAAATCACAGCAGAAAAAATATTTGTAAGTGCAAGTGGTTTTATCCACTTACATGAATATGTATGTATACAAAAACCAAAATATATATGTACGTATACATGTGCATGTAATGTAGATATGTATAGATATGCAAATCTTGTAAAAGTGATTATATGGCGCTACATAGTTTTATACCTTCATGAACATGAAATGATAAGTGTATTAGCTTAAGTCCGCTAGTCGAAAATCATAAGATGGAGAGTATAGAAACTGATAGAACACGGAATGATCAGAGCGTTCAAGTTTCGAGGAATCTCTAAAAAAAATGTCAATCATTTTCGAACCGCTAGGATGGACCACTATAGGATATATCCTTTACGTGACTAAGCACGCGGCGGTATTTGATTATAATGGCAAGTCAGTATTGAAATGAATGAAACGAGAATTAATCATATGTTCATTAGGGTGGCCCTTCGTTGTATGGAGGGAAAAAAGTGTTTGGATTCTTGATCTCACCCATAAAAATATGCTAATAGCTCAAAACGAATATATACAAAGTTTTAGGCCAATCAAAAAAGATTTAGAGGTGGCGCAAAGGGCTTGAAATCCTGAAAAATTACGAATTTTTACAATTTCGTGTTCAGGCTTCCATATTTCTGAACTCTACGAAAATTTACTGATTTTCCATACCGTAATAACATCTGTATTTCTTACTTTTCTAAAATGGCCACAATCTTCAAAATCGGTGGATCGATAACAGAGTTACAGGGCAAAATATATATTGCTTTCGACAAAGAAATATGAAAAGTAAATTAAGTCTGTGCATATGTGTTTATCAATGAATCGTGGTATTCAGGTAAAAAAAACTCAAATAAACTTTTTTATACACAAATACATATATCCCTTGAAGCCAAACTTGAAGTTTGTTTATTTAAAAAAGTATACACATATTTTTTTTATAATTTTCTTTCGAAATGCGTGATGCCACAACAAATTTAAGCCTGCACTCACTGCAACATTGTTCTTGCAAACAATCATGTCGAAAGAAATTAAAAAAAAGTATAAAGAAATCTTAATATATAAAAAACACGTGTCACACAATTGAGGCCAATGGACTCCTAAACTATTGCACCGATTTTGAATTTGTTTTGCACCCGTGTGTAGTTGATCTAACTTGAAATATAGGATAGGTGACTGGGTGACTAGGGTCTCGATATATAGGCCAAAACGTGGACCCGGGTACCCCTAGAGTGTGTTTATAGAATATGGATATCAAATGAAAGCTGTGGATGAGTGATTTAGTAGAGGGAATTTTCATACCCCTGGGTGACTAGGGTCTCGAGATATAGACCAAACGTGGACCCGGTTACCACTAGAGTGTGTTTATAGAATATGGATATCAAATTAAAGCTGTTGATGATTGCTTTAGTAGAGGGTATTTTCATACCCCTGGGTGACTAGGGTCTCGAGATATAGGCCAAAACGTGGACCCGGGTACCCCTAGAGTGTGTTTATAGAATATGGATATCAAATGAAAGCTGTTGATGAGTGCTTAGTAAGAGGAATATTTCATACCCCTGGGTGACTAGGGTCTCGAGATATAGGCCAAAACGTGGACCCTGGGTACCCCTAGAATGTGTGTATAGAATATGGATATCAAATGAAAGCTGTTGATGAGTGCTTTAGTAGAGGGTAATTTTCATACCCCTGGGTGACTAGGGTCTCGAGCTATAGGCCAAAACGTGGACCCGGTACCCCTAGAATGTGTTTATAAAATATTGATATCAAATGAAAGCTGTTGATGAGTGCTTTAGTAGAGGGTAATTGTCATACCCTGGGTGACTAGGGTTTCGAGATATAGGCCAAAACGTGGACCCGGTACCCCTAGAATGTGTTTATATAATGTGGATATCAAATGAAAGCTGTGATGAGTGCTTTATTAGAGGGTAATTTTCATACCCCTGGGTGACTAGGATCTCGAGATATAGGCTAAAACGTGGACCCGGGTACCCCTAGAATGTGTTATAGGCCAGTGAATGCCTAGACAGTGTTATACAATATGGATATCAAATGAAAGCTGTGGATGAGTGCTTAGTACAGAGTAATATAATCCATAGACGGACTGGGACTGGGATAGGGACTAGGACTGGGACTGAGACTCGGAGTGGGACTGGGATGGGACTGGATTAAAATACATAGCACCTTCTGGAACAGGCAATAAGGATGCAGAAGAATGAGAAGAAATTGTGGGAAGAGAAAAGAGAAAAGAGAGGAGAGGAGATTGAGGAAGAGATAGAATGAGACGAAGATGGGAAGATGAACGAAAACACGGAGGGAGGATGATACAAAGGATTAGGAAAAAGTGAAGAGGGGGGAGGGCAGAGTCAGACGGAAAAAGCTTATTAAAATGTATGCAGATTGGCCAAATTTAAGGCAGGACAACGTCTGCCGGGTTTTCAAGTGAAAATATATATTTTAAAAGTGCAAACAACTGCGAAAAATTTCTTTAACGTTTTCTTATTAAAACTATACTGCTCTGAATGAACAATTTTTAATAGTAGGTTTTTAAATAGATAAATTGCGGCACTTTGCATGGGATGGAAACCACTTCCGGAGATCATCTCGTAAGCATATTCGGTGAAGCTTTGTTTTGTTTTAGCGTGGTCGTAGATAGCTTTTGCAGTCACTTTTGGGGCCATAGTAAGTTCTAACAGGATATCACTCAAAGAAACGAATTCGTTGCTTCGCTGATATGCATCTTGGAATCTTGTGCGAGCATTATCGAATACATTCTTTTCGCCAACGAGGCTCGACACCTTCGCAACATCTGAGATTTTATAACTATGTATGTGCTAGCAACAAAATGTTTAATGTTTGTTACCACACATCAAATATCTTGCAGGAGTCTAGCCGATCTCTGTAGTATAGCATTGCAAGGTCACTGCCTCACCTATAGGTCTTGGAGTTCAGCCCCCATTTTGGGTTTTAGGCTTTGTGCCAAATGTCTAAGCTCTTCTCTCATCCCGACTTGTATGTACTGTGTCTGAAATCAAGCAACCATTTAGTCGCCCTTGCCATTCTATCTAACATAGTGTATATACGTTGCTGGTTGATTTCCACTTGTTGAATAGTCTCAATCTAATAAATACTTTGCAGCTACATACATATTGATCGAACACTATGAACGGCGCTAAGTAAAAACAAGTGGGACGGGGACTGTCTCGCTGTGCCGAAGACTTCCATACCTTCATGAATGGGGCTGAGACAATAAACTTATCCCCTTCGTAATCTCCAAATAATCGGATGTATAGATAAGAAATATATAGAGAACAGATCTACATACCTAACGATTTGAGATAAATATAAATAAAAAACAGGTAGGTACTTTGTGTGAGGATGCAAGTTTCAGGTTTTTTGTGGTCTGCGTGTAAAAACTATGACTACGAATCACGTATTTCAACAATATATGACGTAACGTCACTATTTGATTAAATTTGATGAATTTTGAAGCTTCTAGCCGTAAAAAGGTGGCAAAAATTAGAGTTTATATGGGGTATATAATAATATATACCACCGATCTCTATGATTTTTTCAGACAACAATATATGCTATATACGTAGCAATCGGTGAAATTTGAAGCTTATAGCTGTTTAAAATGGGGTAGAAATTGCGAAAAGTTTCTTATCTGAACAATCGGTTGTATGAGATATATACGATAATACAACGATTCTCTATGATTTTTCAGACAACAATATATGCTAGATACGTAGCATCGGTGAAATTTGAAGCTTATAGCTGTTAAAATGGGAGGTAGAAATGCGAAAAGTTTCTTAATCTGAACAATCGGTTGTATGAGATATATACTACATATACAACCGATCTCTATGATTTTTTCAGACAACAATATATGCTATATACGTAAGTATTCTGTGAAATTTGAAGCTTCTAGCTGTTAAAATGGGCTAAATTTGCGAAATATATATATATATATATACTATATATATATACTATATATACCACCATATATATACTATATGTATATACACCGATCTTTATGATTTTTTCAGACAACAATATATGCTATATACGTAAGCATTCGTTGAAATTTGAAGCCTCTAGCTCTTAAAATAGGGCAGTAATTACGAAAAGTTCCTTATCTGAACAATCGGTTGTGGGGATATATACTATATATACGACCGATCTCATCAATTTTTTCAGGGAAACAATACGTGCAATATACGAAAGTATATGGTGAAGTTGAAGCTTCAATCTGTTAAATTGGGTAAGATATTACAAAAATCCTCTTTTCTGAAATATCGGTTGTATGGAGGATATATGCTATAGTGGTCCGATCGGTCGGTTCCGACAAATGTCTAATCGGACACCCAAATACACCCGCTCACAAATTTTATCAAGATATCTCAAAAATTGAGGGACTAGTTTGCATACAAACAGACAGACGGACAGACGGACATGGCTAAATCAACTCAGCTCTTCAACCTGATATTCAGTCTACTAATGGTCTTTCCTTTAAGGACTTACAATTTTCGGTTTCGTGACGAAATTAATATACCATTTCATTTCATCGAAAGATATCCAAAATAGGTAGGTACTTTGTGTGAGGATGCAAGAGCTTCACGTTTTTGCGTGGCTGACCTGTAACAACAATGACTATGGATCACGTATTTCAACAATATACTACGTAAACGTAACTATTTGATGAATTTGTTGAAATTTATGAAGCTTCTAGCCGATCAAAAAAGTGCCAAAAATTACAGTTTCGATGGGTGTATATACTATATAGACCACGGATCTCTATGATTTTTTCACACAACAATATATACTAAATACGTAAGCATTTGGTGAAATTTGAGCTTAAGCTGTTAAAATGGGTAAGAAATTGCGAAAAGTTCTTATCTGAACAATCGGTTGTGGGATATATACATATATATACGCCCGATCTCATAATTTTTTCAGGCAACATATGTGCAATATACGAATTATATGGTGAAGTTTTAAGCTCCAATCTGTTAAATGAGTAAGATATTACAAAAATCCTCTTTTCTGAAAAATCGGTGTGTATGGAGGATATATGCTATAGTGGTCCGATCCGGTCGGTTCCTAAATTGTCTAATCGGACACCCAAATTACACCCGCTCAACAATTTTCAACTTCTCAAAAATTGAGGGACTAGTTGCATACAAACAGACAGACGGACAGACGGATATGGCTAAATCAACTAGCTCTTCATCCTGATTATTTCGGTATACTTCTTGGTGGAATCTATCTATTTTCCTTTAAGACTTACAATTTGGGATTCGTGACGAATTAATATACCATTAAATTTTCATGAAAGCCGTATAATACATCTTTATTGTCACTCCTGTGTGTACCGCGTACTACGCCTCGATCATCTCTAGGACGGACATTTATTCGGGTTCACTACATGCGCGTTGAGACTCAGCAGAGTACGCAGTGAACCAGTTTTCGCGAAATTATGTTCACTTTACTTCTTTACACACGTAGGATGTGACTCTACAAAGAACTTTGGTTCATATCGAAGCTCTGCTGACTTCGTGCACCACTGGTCTAGAACTCCTACCCATTACGACCGTTTATAAGGCGACAGTCCCCAATTCTTCCTGATGACTATTTTGTATGTATGAAACGTTGATTGAGTCTTCTTCGTTCTTTTCTCCAATTTCCTTTTCCAGCTTAGTGAGTTATGGCAAAGTAATGGCGTAGAAACTAAATTAATTATTGTGCAGTGATCAGGTGGTACTTGTTGGTTATATAGTGAGCACAACAAGTTATTTTGATAGGGCTCGTCTACAGCCGTTTATTCAGGTCTCAGCGCTTTATCCGTTAGCTTCTTAATCATTGGTAGAATTTTATTCGTAGCTGTTTAGCCTAAAGTTTTTCGTACAATATAGTAAATTTACCTAAGTATTGAGTAAAGACCTTAAGCACATATATGTATAAAGCAAATATTTCTAGTTTACTTATATGCAAATGTATAGTTTATCGGTTTTTATTAAGGACGCTATAATTAGAAATGATGAGTGATTCAATTCCAAAATAGTTTGCATATGAACCTAAAATGTGACTTATTTGGTAATGCATTGGCTTATGTCACGCAATAATTGCGTCATGAAACGTCAATGCAAATTAAATTGAATTTGATAAATAGGATATCTACATACCTATTATGGACAAAAACTTTTTTAATTGAGGACAGTCACTATTAAATCGACATATGCTATAATTGAAAAATATGGGGATAAGTGCCTTATTGTCTAAAACACCAATCGAAGCTTATACCAGCCAGGGCTGTACATAAATGTTTATATTGAAGTGCAAATAACAATACATATACAAATTATATGTACACTGAAAGTTTTTGAAATTGAAAAAAAGAACAAAAATGGTCCCCTTCATGATACAAAAAAGAAGGTAGTTCCACTCAATATTTTTTGACGTATTTAGGGATTTTCGAAGTTTCATATTGTTTGTTGTTTTGCCAGAAGCGTTGCCATACCGTTACTGTTTAAGGCGAAATTGTGGTTTTTCGTAATGGAAATTTCCTTTAGGATGAAAACGCAATGGTCATCTGAGACAATAATAATATGCTTTAGCACGATTTATGTGCATACATATCGATTGAGAATACAGTAAAACATGCAATTTTATGAAAAATAGCAGATAATAACTCATACATTGGTTAATGACTCATAACTTCATGGCAGCTTGACCCCTAGACAGAAAAAAAAATACACGAAAAATCCTGTTGTTCTATTGTTATGCCCCTACAGTGGATATTTCTCGAGGCATGTTGAGAAAAAGTGTACCTCCAAAGTCTGAACATCTATGTCAATGCTAAAAGGGCACAGAATGTGTATAGGCGGGGCTGCCCCAAGGTGACTCCTGGTACAACGGGCAAAAACACTGTCATAACTAGTGGCTAACCTACAGAGCTACAGGGTAATGTTCTCCCTAAAAATGGTTTAACAATTCCTTCCTAAAGCGCAGCGCTTGAATTATGAAATAATAAAAAAAATAAAAAATGTGGACTTGCAGCCAATTTATCAAGAAAATGCGGTGTCGGTTTAAAGGACCTCCTTTGAGCAAGCAATTGACAAACGTTTATGTTTTTTCAAAATGTTCTGAGCAACGTACGGACACTTAAGAAGGCATTGCTTTGTATACTTCGATCCATCTTTATTCCACTAAGAATTTTCGGGAGCTTTGAAAAACTTATTAAAAATCTTCTTTTTCTAGGCTGATATATCGTATTAAAATATTTCGAAGGACTCATTTTTTTCTAATTTTTTATTTGAATTAACTATGAAGTAATTTAGTCGTATTCGTTATATCAAATCCATCAAAATTAGAAAAATTGGTAATATTTTCAATCTGGTAGTTTGTTTTTGGTGAAATTGTCATTGTCCCCGCAAAAGTCAAGTGGCTAACGTCACACTAAATGGAACTACCTCCATTTTTTATATCATGGTTCCCTTAATGAATTCGTTTTGAATTAACATTTTTCTCAGTGCTAGAATATTTTTGAAAACGTTTTGTTGTCAATTAGTGTTAGTGTAATTTGAATTTCATACCGAAGTGCTTTGGCTTCATATGGTGTTTTTATACCCAGCTGTACTTGTACACAGGGTATTATAACTTTGATTGGATAACGGTTGGTTGTACAGGTATACAGAATCGATATAGATATACACTTCCATATACCAAAAACATCAGTATCGAAAAAAAATTGATTGAGCCATGTCCGTCCGTCCGTCCGTCTGCCGTTAACATGATAACTTGAGTAAATATTGAAATATCTTCACCAAATTTGGTACACGAGCTTATCTGGACCCAGAATAGATTGGTATTGAAAATGAGCGAAATCGGATGATAACCACGCTCACTTTTTTATATATACAGTTTGGAAACACACAATAACCTGATTATTTAGTAAATAATGCACCTGGAATGCTGAAATTTGACGTAGTGGACTTGATATTGAAACCATTATAAAATGGGCGTGGCACCGACCACTTGTGATAAAATAAATTTTACAAATATTATTAATCATAAATCAAAAATTGTTACACATATCGTAACAAAATTCGGCAGAGAGTTGCCTTTACTATAAGGAATGCTTTGAAGAAAAATTAACGAAATCGGTTAAGGACCACTCCCACTTTTATATAAAAGATTTTTAAAAGCGTCGTGGACGAATAAAATAAGCTATATCTTTGCAAAAAAGAGCTTTATATCAATGGTATTTCATTTCCCAGTGGATTTATAACAATAATAGGAAAAACTTTAAATTTAAAAAATGGGCGCGCACCGCCCCTTTATGACTAAGCAATTTTCTATGTCTCGGGAGCCATAACTCGAAGAAAAATTAGTTCAGAATAGAACCATATGTATATGTATTATTGCGAAACCTTGTAACACTATTAAGCACACAAAACAAACAACAACAGCATTTCAAGTGTACAGCTAGCTGGGTATGTAATATTCGGTTTCACCCGAACTTAGACTTCTTCACTTGTTTCTTTGCACATTCTTATGAAATACAGGCACTTTTAATTTTCATTTATATGTGCGGACATATGGGATTGCCATACAATTTTTTGTTTA